>PVKA01010226.1:0-48906 GCA_004027165.1 Ctenomys sociabilis
GGGGCCGAGAGGGGCGGGAGCAGTCCGCTGCCTTTTTGAAAGAGGAGGTTGCTGATTGGAGGAGCTCGGCGCGGTTGGGGTCCGGTCACGTGAGCAGTGGGCGGAGGGAATTCGGAGGTCCCTAGCTGGACTGTGGGGCCGCGCCAGCCTCCGCTGTGTCGCGGCGGGAGTGGAGGCGGTCCTCGGGAATGAGCGTGGGTGCGAGAAGCCTAAACACTAGAACTGGTTCCTGTTTTTCTAGGGCGCACGGACTAGGGTTGGGTACTTGAGCAGGATCCAGGAACTTCAGAAGAGTTTGCGCGGGACGTACCTGCAGTGCCCGGAGTTCGTGTCCCTTGTGCCTAACGAGGCGCCGCACACCTCTGTCATTTCTGAGGGTGGAGGCGTCCTTCTGCGGAGTTCCCCTAAACTGCACAGGCTCCGAGCCCTCGTCATTTACTGATATGTTCTGGGGAACTCAGGGTTTGGTAATGTTAAAATCTGGTTTACGTTTTCACTGAAATAGTGTGACAACACCCGGAATGTAGTAGTGTTTTGGTAAGTGGCATTTAATAGAAAAAACTTCTATGTTTAGGCGAATAAATCATTTTTGTCATTATCCAAAACGTTGTAGGTTTGTGAAACGAAAATTACTGTCAGATTGTAATATACGTAATTGGAAGATTTTTTTATTCTCGGGGTGGATTTTTATTTTGTCATTGTGTGTCTAGCTTGACTCGTTTTGCTGTTTATTATGAACCTGCTTCCTGGTTTACCAACTTGCTCCATTCCTGTTACACTAGACTTTACAATTCTTCAGGAAAATAATAAATTTCAACGGAAGTTTCTGATGCACCCATTTTAAGTAAGCTGTTACTGGATGGTTATCCACGTTTAAAAGCTGGAGATTTAATAGTTTTTAGAAGGAAACTTTAATAAGTAAAATGAACTGTGGTTATTAATTGTAACGTTGAATCTTTCTAAATTAACTTAATCATGCTGGTAAAACTTACATGTTTCAGGCCCTACTTGGTTGAATTTTCCCATTGGAAATATATTTTCTTGGGAATTTTTTTGTTGTTGTTTTTGTTTTTGTTAGTATTTGCTACTCAGAATGGAAGGAGCTTCAGGAAAATGTTTATAAAGTGAGTATCTGTAAAAATTGAAGTTCAAAGTAGATTTTCAAGAATGTATCCATAAGGTAAAATTAGGAGGAGCTCTGAATTCAAAGTGAGACTTGAATAGGAGTTAACAGTCTGTACACTAATTGAATCTCTATTTCCATAATCATTTGACTGTAATAGTTTTTTCTTTTAGTTATCCTATTAGATGGCCCAGTTTCCTTGTAACATATCAATATATATGCTAGGGCCCCTAGTTTGAATCTCAGCGCTGCCACACCTCTGGCTTTACAGGTCTTTTGGGGCAAAGACTTGCATGTCTGTGCCTGAAGTTCCTCATCTGTAAAATGGAGACAATACTTTCTTAGTGTGAAATTTAAAGGAGTAAGTACTTCGTAAAAGGAGAGCTGGGCAGAGGGCATCCGTTCAACATTTGTGGTCTGCTACTTTCTCATGTTCAATAAATACACATTTCTATGAGAAATACTTGTAAATTTTTATAAAATAGATTGTATCTTAAGTTGGCCAATCTCTAACTTGAATTTTATTTAAAAAACAATAGTTTTCTGTAAGCTGAGGAGCCAGTACATCGTGGGCATTTTTATTTTGGCCAATAAGGGCATTGAAAAGGCACAACCATCACAGACTGTCCCAGTCATTTTATTAAGGAGCAAGTATTTTAGTGTAGAAATTTGGTTAAAACAGCTCTTTAATAAGTCTTCTAAGCAATACATTATACTGATTTTTCTCATTTCATTATGAGCTCCTGGAAAACACCATGGCTCAGTATTTAGGAACCCACCATACCTTTTAAATTTAAAAAAAAAAAAAGTATAATTGTGGTCTATATTTTGTGAGCCCAAGTTTTCTTGTGTTACTCAAGCAAATATTACATTTAAAAGAATGACTCTCAGCTGTTTTTCCCCCCTTTGGTTTTAACCATCAAATAGAAAAATGCTTTAAAATGAATTTGTCATGAACAAGTCTGTTAAGCTGAAGATGTAGCTTAATAGTAGAGTTATTCCCTAGAAATGTTTACATAAAATAATAAATCTCATTATGTCTTCATTTATTTAATAAATACTTATTGAATGGCTACAATATATGAGGAGCATTAGGGTGAATATGACCAGTGAGACCTGTCACTGAAAAACAAATAGTCCTTGTACACATCTCAGCATTTGGAAATCACAGACCCAAAGTGGATTTAGCAATGATTTCTGATGTACCTCAGTCCAGAAATCAAAGATTTTCCTTTCTAGGGAAGCAGAAGCCTCAAGATGTATATGAAATACATTCAAGGGGCTGGGCAGATGGCTCAGTGGTCTTAAGTGCCTGTCTGGCAACACGAGGACCCAAGTTTAATCCCCAGTACCACATGCTGTAGCAACCCTGGATCCCCAGGTGGACACGCAGTGCCAGCCACTGAAACCCAGCATAGTGACCCATGCCTATAATTCCAGTGCTGGGCAGGCTGAAACAGGAGGATCACTATGAGTCCAAGCTGCATAGTGAGACCATGTACCAAATAAATACATATATTGGACTATATTGGATTATTTTGCTAAATTCACATACCTACAATATTTGAATGACAGTGGAACACCCATCTCTGACAAAACTAAACATAAAGATTAAAAATGAAGGTCCATTTTGTAGTGAGAAAAAAAAATCTGTATATACAAAATAGGGTAGATATACAGCTACTTTCTCTGAATTCAATGAGATTTATACTAATAGTGTTTAGACAAGATATCATATCTGCATCTTGTACTCTGAATAACTACTATGAAGACAATAATATATAATGTATTATTGTAACTTCTAATAACCTGTTTTGAAACTGTCTCATTGCTATTTCTTTCTCCATAAAATTATTTAAAAAGAAAGAAATACACTCAAAGGCAGAAGTAGACTATTCTGTCACTTGCTAATAGCAAATGAGCTTTTGGGATGTTAGCTTTTCTGCAGCCAGCCCTCTGTTCTAGCACCTGAAGCAGTACCGGAGTAGGAACTGCCTAGATCCCACATGCCTGATGGTTAGTATTCCCACTCATGCTGACAGTGTCCTGACAGGAAAACAGGGACTCACATTTCTGCTTATCCATGTGGAGTGCCTGCAGCTCACAGGCTGGGTGGCTCAGTAGTCGGCCCTGTCTACAGCACATTTTGATGTGCAACAGGGCACTGTGGGATGTGAGGAACCCATAAAAGCAAATATCAGCATCTTCTTGCCCTGAGTTTGTAGTTATCCAAGATACTGCAGTACTTTTATCTGTTTAAACCTGCTGATTTAAGTGTAAGGATATTGGATATTAAATCAGTTCACAGTCTGCCAATTCAGTTACATCAGTGATTGTGTGTGTGTGTGTGGTTTTGTGTTTTAGGGAAGGGTCTACAAGGTGTTCAGGGTGTCACTACTAGATCAGACTCATGATCTGCCTGTTGACAGCCTCCCAAGAGCTGGGATTACAGGCTCATGCCACCATGCCCAGTCTCATTTGCCATCTTAGTGCGCCCCAGGGGCAGGGCCATCAGGGCAGGCCCAGAGATCAAATCCTTGGCACCTGTACCTGCTTGCAGGTGCTTTAAGCCTCTGAGCTATTTGACTGGCCCTAGGTCAGTGATTTTGAATAGAACAAGACTGTTGGGAAGGATGTGTGGTTTTCAGATTAGAAGACAAAGATATGGCGCCATTATGGACTTATTGTGTGGAAGGGCTGGATCTTCCTTCCTTCCTTGTTCCTGCCATGTATCAGGTAGTACATAGTGCATTCCAAGTGGCCTGGATGTCAAAGGCAGCCACCAAGAGAACCACCATTGACACTGAACTATATGAAAACCATAGGCTCCCCTATGCACTTTTTTCTACTTTGTACTGGCCATTTTTATTACATCATTGAGATATGCATACAAGACATATGAACAAATCACACATATCTTGAAGTAAAGAAAAATCTTCACTGTCTGATTATATCATAAAAAAAAAAAAAAGAAACCCATCTCAGTATTTCATCATACCATCAGGCAAAATATAATCATGTCACTGATGGATCTGGAAAGTTTCTAGTTGAAAGTGTTGTGTTTATCCCAGATTTACTCGGTAAATTAATATTCTGGAAATAAAAGTGAATATAGCCAACTAAATTTAATAGGCGTTGCACCCATGTAATTTTATTTCAAAGGAAAATAATCTGTTGCTGATAGTGTTATAACAGTAGCAGTATCAAAAAGCCTCCAGGGGACAATTATGAATATGTACTGCTTTCATTTGTGACAAGTAAAATATATGTTGAAATTTATAACTCATCATCTCTGTCTTTGTGAGGTAAGTGAATTTGGAAACTGGATAAAAGCATGAAACCATAGTGCATATAAGTTAATATTCTAAATCATATGATAAATTTAGTAAATGTATGAATTATGACTCTAGCCATCAGCAAATGTAATAAAATAACATTAACCTTCACCTTCTTCAGTGTTATTTGCCCCGAGTTCATGATGAAAACTTACTCTTAATCATTATAACTTGAACCAGAAGATACCAAAATCTGAGTAAGTTAAAGGAAACTTAAAAAGAAGAGAATAGCTTTTAAGAGACTAAATATCATAAAAATTCTTGAGGCCTATTTCCAGCCCCAAATAGATGTAATTAAGTTAATTCCTAGGGATAAATTGATTCTAAGCCATTGCTTTCCAAATCCTCTAATTCTTGCTGCTGGTTATTGAGTGAAGGACTCATTGAACAGGACAGGCAAAGACAGTAGCACCATTTCCACTTTGTTCAGGTGAAACTGGTCACTCGATGTTTAACAGTTGAAAACAACTTTGCAGAACTTGTGGTCTCATATATGAGACTTAAAAAATGGTACTTCCCTGTTACTGATGCTGAAATATTACTAAAATGCTCATTGACAAGTGCCTCTCTGTGAACTTTCTTTTTTAGAACAACTATTTCAGATACTTAGAACAGTTTGAATTCTTTTATTAATGATTGCAGTGGTGATTGTGGTTTTTGGAGAGAAGAAAAAGAGAGATCTCAATATAACAGTGCAGCCTTCCCTTGACCTCTGTAGCTCAGGCTGGCTTCAAATTCATAGTCTTAACCTGCTGATCTTGGATTACAGGCAAGCTCCAGCTTGTTCTGGTTGTGAAGGGATCACCCCCCGGGTATGGTCTTGCTGGACAGTGGTGCCCATTTCCAGTCAGTATTACCAAAGGCACCTGAACTACCCTGTCTACTCCCAGATCACTCTGTGAGTAGATACAGTGGACACACAAGCAATCCAGTCCTCTTCCAGAAATGTGACTTGAGTAAATGGCCAAGGCCCCAGGGCTGGGTGTTCGGGGGCAGTGGTAGTGGATGGCCTAGGTTGGATTCTCACTGAAAGGCTTTCACCATCATTGCTTTCCTTAGCCTTCTCACTCTCCTCTGATTTCTGCTTGTTTTCCAACACCAGTCTTCCCACATCCCCCATTTCTGGGACTCCCACTGTCCCTCCCACAAATTCCACTTTTGCTTAAAATAGGCAAAAGTTTGTTTCCTCTGTACCACTCAAGGGTCCTGACAGGAAACAGATGGCTCACTAGCAGGGAAATGAGGCCAGTTGAATGAAGGGACTATTTCCAGAGTAGTGGCAAGGGCTGGGAGTGTCGGGGGTGATGCAGTATCTCGTAGCGAGCAATAGCAGGGAGCCCAGCACCCACACCTAAGCTCCATGCACTATGGAGAGTAGGGGCCACCAAAACCTTTTCAATAGCACTAAAAAAGTGCTACTTGTCAAGCTGAGGCCTTAGGAAAGACCAAAGTTACTGACATCTCTGCACCATAAAAAGGCTGCCAGGGAACAAAACATCTTGGCCTCTCCTCCATTTGGACTTCTAGTGGCCTCTCACTGGATGAACCTCCAGCCAAAGAGCCACTGATAGAGATCTGAAAAAAGTCAACCATGGCACCAGGTAAAGAACGGTACTAATGAGATCCTAAGAGGTCAACAAGAAATATCTATGAGTGCTTATAAATAAGACCTTTGACAGCTAAAACTACGTAAATGATTTAAAAACCCTCCTAGAGTCGTGGAGTCTCTGCATTGGAAGAGTGTCTCACTAGGAGATGTCTAGGTGAGCAAAGGCTAGTGTCCAGGTGCCGTCCTCACACCGTGTAAGGAGCACTGATCACAGGTCCCAACTGCTGCTAAGTGGGGAAGCTGTGCTGCTGTCCTTGTCTGTATGGTGGCTGGGCCTTTGATCCTTTTCTCATTTGCAGACAGCCATGATGCAGCAGTGGTTGTGCATTCCCAGCATGCTAAGGTCTCAAGCTATGAGATAATATTACACCCTGGTTTGGAGGGCTGGCTCCACAGTTCCTTGGGTTCCATTTGGATTCTTCAGTGTATCAAATGAAATCTACTTATTACTGAAAGTAGGTTAATGACAGTACCAACTATACAAAACTAGTTTGAGGGTTAGATGAAATAATGCAGATAATGTATTTAGCACAATAGGAAGCACATAGTTTGAACCTCTTGTACTATGAATAACCACTAAGAAGACAACATGCAGTGTATTGAAAAATGTATTGAAACTGTCCTAATCAGTTCTGAACTCAATATAGGCAGTTATTTTACACTTAGTTTCTAAGTACACTTCTGTCCTTATTCTCTAGGTTTGGTAAACAACAAATGAGCATTTAGTGGTTGTAGCATTCATGGAACCAGAACAACAGCTATTTCTCTGTTCTCACTCCCACTTACACAGCAACTTCTCATGTCTGATAAATATACTTTGTCCTTCTAAATCACATCAATTTCCAGTCAACATTAACCATCCCTGCAACTTCTGCTTTCCTGGGCCTGTTCAGTAGCTATCTCTGATCTGTGCAGGTAGGTCACAGGATTTTTGTCCTCCAGAGAGAGCCCAAATCAATCAGAAAATGAGGGATGGGAACTCAGCCTTGACTTTGTAGCACGGTCACCATAAACACTTTGATGGGCATCAAGTCATTAGTGCTTTTGTCACACACAAGAACGGCAAGGCTGGACCTGACATTCTGACAATAACAGAAAAGCTGTAAGTTTCATGTCCATGTTAAGTACATGACAAAATAAGTTCCTTAAGAATTTGATCAAGGGCCAGGGAGATAGCTCAGTAGAATAAGTGCTTGTTCGACAAGCAAAAGTCCTGAGTTCAATCCCCAGAAAAAATTATCAAAAGTGTATTCTATAGTACCAGAAATAACTTTTTAAAAAAAATCTCTGTTGAGATTGTGGTGTCGAGTTCAAGCACCTAAGGGAGTTGAATGACAATGAAGTGCCCACCTTTGACAGGTGTAGACAACGGAAGGGGTATAGAAAGAAAAAATTATGATGTGTGTGTATAGACAGTACAGTTGGGATAGATAACACTGTGCTTCTACATAATCCTATGAGAGCCAAGATCTGCACTAATGGTGGTTGGACAGGATATTATGTCGGCTTCTAGTACTATGGTCATCCACTAGGAAAATAATTATTGAATTTTTGATATAATTCAGGTATAAAAAATAAGATAAGTAAGCAGCTACACTCTTAATTTACTGATAAGAGACAGCTGCTAAAATAATATCTGTAAATATAATATCATATATGCACCTTGTATGATACCAAAGCATTATGAAAACAGTTTGCAGTGTATTAATTTAATGAATCTGTCTTGTTAAGGTGTCTTGAAACTGTCTGATTGATATTTGTACTTCAATAAAATAAAAAATAAATTAAGAAAAAAATAAAAACCTCTATTGAGAAGAAGATAGTTCTTGCTGTGATTATGTGAAGACTTTTAGAGGTAATAGAATGGGCCTTGTGGCTCTGAATAATAAAATCACCATTGTTTTTTATGGTTTAACACAAACTACCAACTAAAGTTGCACCAAACATTGCAACATGCTGACAAGTCACCATGGAGGGGGGTAGGGAAGGATTACAAATTCAGTGAATACAAGCAGCATATGTTTTGAAAACAAGCCAACAAACTATAACAATACCTAGCACTCTTTGAGCTTCAAGAATATTAACAATTATCATACATTATTTCAAAGCAATAGAGTAGATGAGCACCTGGAGAAATAATAAAATTAGACTGTTAACAATTGGGGTTGTCCAGGAAAATTAGAGTGCATGTGAATCAGCTAAGCTGCTTTTCACTGCAAGTAACAGAAAACACAACTCCAACTGGCATAAGCAAAAATCAAATCTGTTCTCTCACATAACAAAAAGCTCTGAGTTAGGAGGGGACACAGGCCTGGCATGCTTAGGCTCTAGTCCAATTTGTGGGTGGCTCTTGGGCTTTTTTTCTCTCCTGGGCTAATGGCAAAGTGGCTGTAGTCACTGTAAGTAGAGTCTCTTCCTGAAGAGCATGTGGTGTGGGCTAGGAGACCATTCCCCAAAGTAATTCAAGGAGACTGTATCACAGCTCACTGGCCAAGAATAGGTTGCATGCCTAATTTAACTCCTTTAGTAGCTAGGAAGTGGGTATGGTTAATACTACTCACTGGGGAAGAATATGTCTTGGCCACCAACCCCTATTATCTAGTATTATAGAGAAACAAACATTTATTTGTTTCTGTTTGAAGAGATTTTACATAAACAGTAGGGAGAGAGAGAGAGAGAGAGAGAGAGAGAGAGAGAGAGAGAGAGAGAGAGAGAGTAATGGAGTCTCTGGTAAGGAAGGGGGCATTATCTCAAGCCCCAGATTACACAGAAAGAATTGCTATCATACATATATGATGAGATGAAAGAGAAGCACATCATGGAAGGGTGAAGTTGGTCACAAAAGGATGCCACCAGCATCCTTTACACAGGCACCTGTACTCTGTGCAGAGATTATAGGTTCCTCTTTTCAGAGACAGGAGAGGAAACGATTTCCTGTTTTCATGTGACATGAAGACAAGGATAGCCCTAAGAGATGAAGTCAAAGTAGTTCCCATTGACTGTAATTTGGCTGATGAGGAAGAGCCCCTTCACACTCTGGAACTTTCTCCTCTGAGAGCCAAGCACAGCAAACCAATCATACAGAATCACAGAGACACCAAACTAGCACTAGGTCTCATGGACTAGATATTTAGCTGTGGGATATGGTGTGTGCTGGGCTGTCTCCTAGACCCGTGGTAGCCCACTTTATTCCCAAAAGCCAGAAGTTTCATCCTGGGTTAAATGTACAGGCCTTCTTCTGAGTTCTTTACTAAAGTAAATGGCATGGCAGAGAAACTGTCATGACTAGTACATCATAGAAGCCAAGTGCACCTGGAAATAAGTAAATTCCTTAGGTGAGTGAGGTCTTTAAAAGGAAAAATCAACCTCGTCAACACTTTGCCCAGAGATCCAGTTAGACACACACATTTGCATGAAACACAACAGAATGAGATTCAAACAACAAAAAGATTGGAAGATATGTTTTACTTAAACTAGTATGTGGGGAAGAAACCACAAGTGTAAGATGCTTTAGCAAAGGGGCCCAGCTGTTACCCTGGGAGCTCTCTTCTAGCCTGGCTGACAGATTAGATTCTGGGGGTCCTGTTCTTCACTTCCTGCTTGTGGACCAGAGGTGGTTCTGTCGCCATGGAAACAAATCAAGAGCCAGGCTTGGTGGTGCAGGATGGTAGTCTCACCCCTCTGGAAGGCTGAGGCAGGAGGAACACAAATTCACGCCTAGCCTGGGCAACTTTATGAGTATCCTGTGTTCAGTCCCAGGGAGCGCTTGTGATAACCCTGTGTTAGGTTATCTAGCTCAGAAATATTCATATTCAACCAATGCATAAATTCTTACCAGTCATGGTGGAGCCCTGGAGCCCTTGGTTCTATATTTACTTTTTGGTGTGTGTGAGAAGAAACTATCATTAGGGAGCAAAAGTTAATATTTGGGGTCAGATGTATATTTCTGTTGAGAGGACATTCACTAACTTCCTAAAAGTGAAATAACATTGAAAGTACATTCTTGGGTGTATTTCTTTGGATCCCTTGGCAAGGGCAGGGAGGGTGCCACTGATCTGGTATCTTCCCGGTGCCTGTTTCATGACTCGGCTCGGTGAGTTGCATCCAGTGCAGCTGAGTGATGCTAGCATAATGAGGAGGAGCGCTGGATTCAACCCTCAGCTCTGTGACAACTACCTAAATGACCCTAGCTGCTGCTGTATTAAAAAGGGATGACAGTCCCTACCTTATGTGGTAGTTGTGAGGCTTGAATGAACTACGAGACATGTTCTTAGCTCAGCACCTTGTGAGCAGCGCGCACTTAGCAAATGTTTCCTTTTATTTTATGATTTTCTTCATTTTCCACTTAAGAAATCATCTCATAGAGATTAAGTAATGGTCCTATTTCAGACAGGCTAAATGTCTTGCTTAAGGTCTCCACTTACGTAACTCACGAGAGGACATTCACGCCTTCCGGGTTTGTCCAGTGCTACAGTCTGTATGTTTCACAACGACGTAATTTTTCCATTGTCATCGGTTCAGGCACTGTTATAGTTTAGATCAGGGGCTTAACCCTGTTATAGTATGACTCTTGATGAATCCACGGTGTAGTTGAGAGCTACCTTGCTGGTAGGAAGAGGAGCCTGCATGGAGACTCCATGGAGATGGGCCAGGGGGTGACCTGTGAGGGTGTGCGTCCCTCCCTGGCTGCTCCCTGCTTTCTTGCTCCCTAGCTGCGGTGGTATGGTTAGCTCTCCCCTGCACACCACCCTAAACCTGCTGTTTCTCTGTGGAGCCTGCCGATTATGGACTGAAGCTTCCAGAAACATCAGACACTATGCAGCTGTCCTCCCATGAGTTGGTGATGCTGAGGAACTGTGTCTCAGAGGTAAAGAGAATGGCTGGGATGCACACTGTATGGTAAATACATGGGATAATGGAATGAAGCTCCTAAAGGCCCAGGATTGGAAAATGTATCATTTCAAGCATTGCATCCACTAGTTGGATGCTGCCTCACCAACATCGATAACAATATGTAATGTAACAACCATTGTTAATGTTTATTCTTGTTTTGAAATTCTGTACCATATGTATTGTGGGCTATTGTGTTTCTCTTAGTTTTTGCTGTTTGTTTCTCTTTTCTCTCCTTAAAATAAAATAGAAGAATTAAAAGAAACAAATGGAGGATGTTCATAAGACCTTGACTAACTACAGTATCTTATTGCAATTTTGAGTGATGGGTCAAAAATGTACTAGTCTCACAGCTTAATGAAGTGAAGCAGTTTGCCCCAGATCACATAACTCCCAGGTAACAGAGCCCTGGTGGGAAGTGTGTGAGGTTTTCACTAGCCTTGTACTTTTGTACTGGATCAACCCTAGACTCAAACCTCTCAGTGTCTAGAATGCATTTAGTGCAAAATAAGGCAAAGCCTTTAAATAGAACGCAAGACCCAGGCTCTTTCTATGCTTTGGTAAGTTAAGTGACATGAAAATAATCGTGCTATACTAATGCAACAACACACTAGAAAATAAAACAAGCACCCTTGTGGACTTGATTGGAAGGCCAGATCATACAGCTGGTCAGTTTTCATACCCCCCCTGAGCTTCTCTATTTCTACCTACAGTGCTGTCATATTTGTTCATGAGAGGATTGCTGTGTACTTTAAGATGTAAATAAGCAAGGAAATATTTAGTTTTATTTAATATATTCTCCTTACAATGCTGGCTAAAGGAAAGAAAATTTCAAGAGAAGTTTTGGAGCAAATTAATTTCCTTAATGCACCAGAAAATTTAGATATGCCTGAGTAGCCCAGCTAAGCTTAATGTCTTTCAGTAATTATAGTTGTCTTGCAACAGCAGAAATTTAAAGGCTTCTTGATGTATTGTTATAGCAAATACATTTTTGATTCAATTTTGAATATTTAAACTTTTCAAAAACATAAAAATAAATACATAATTTTATTGTGTGTTAAATTTCACCTCAAAAGGAATAAACAAGAGCCAGAAGCAAATTGTGAAACCAACTTGTACGCAGGATGACATGTTTAGTAATAAAGTATATTGATATTTTTAATTAAATTTCAATTGCCTTAGAATTGCCTCTCTGGATACAGAAATGAGTATGTAGATGCATGACAATGCCAATGTAGCAAAATGGAGTAGGTTTGAAAATTTTAATTAGTAGGCGGTGAAAAACATGAGTGTGTACATTAAATTAGTAGAGTAAAACTTCAGAATATGCTTCTATTATAAAAGGCTAGGGCATGAAAATTGAAAATAATAACATAGGTTGCAATTCGGCAAGTGTCCAATATGTATCAGGAACTGTACACTATGGTTAGTAAGTGTATTCTAATGCATTGTTTTCTGAAACGTTTACTTTTCTCTTTATTTTACAAGTTAAGAAATAGTCACATAGAGGTTAAATAATTTGTAACAGGAGACTCAGCTGAAGACCTGAACCGTTCTACAGCTGGCTATGGTCTCAATCTACAACAAGTGCTGCCTGCCACTATACTCTGAAAAGGGGAGAACTGAATTAGAGACCTTCAAAGACTTTCCTAATTCAATTTTCCCACTACTTGTTGCCAGTAACAGAAAAGTTCAGCAGCACTCGAATTCGAAAATTTCCAGTCTTGGGCCATTTTCTTTTCCTTATGCTGGATTTCAGTGCAGTGTTTTTATTTTATTCATTTATTTGTTTTTACAAAATGGATTCACCTTGGGATTCCTTTAACTAAAAGAAAAAGTCCATAATGCATTTTAACTCTACTTTCATACAGTTGAATGTGATCTTTATCATTTTTTGGCTATCAAATGTGGCATACATAGGGACAGCTGATACTAAAACAGTGTACTCAGAAGCAAAATATGTTGCAAAATACCTTAAAAAATATGGACAGAGAAAAAGAAAGCTAAGTATTAAAAAAACAGAAAACACATTTCTGAAATATTTCTCATCACCTATAAAAGACTATTTTTTTTGAGGCAGGGTCTCACTATGTAGTGTAAGATAGGCTTGACCTCACTGCAATCATCCTGCTTCAGCCTCCCGAGTGCTGGGATTACAGACATGCACCACTATACCAATCCCTAGAATATTATCTTAATAGCACAGTAAGTAATGGTTTTATTGTGAGCATCAAAGGAAACTTTCTATGTTTAAAAACAAAAAATCAAAAGTATAAACACTTAGAAATAAAACATTTTAGAAATTTACCCCATTTTTGTTCTTTTCTATCGAGTACAATTATATGGTTTTAATGTCTGATGGCACCTGTCTTGACATCAGAACATACACTAGCTGGAAGACAGTTTCTACCATCACTTGTTTTTTTTTTGTTTGTTTTTTTTGTTTGTTTTTTTGAGACAGGGTCTCACTATGCAGTTCAGGCTGGCCTTTGTAGCTCAGGCTGGTCTCTAACTCACAACAATCCTCCTGCCTCAGCCTCCCGAGTGCTGGGATTACAGGCATGCACCACCACGCCTGGCTATCACTTGTATATCTTGCAAGGGAACCACTGATTTCCTTCACGACAGATTATTTTTTTAAGAACTTTTATATAACAGACTTGAAAGACAGAGATAATTTCTTTCTGGAACAAAGAGCAGACTTTCTTGAGGTCCAAATACAAGATAGCGTTCTCTAACTTCAAGATTTCTCTTTGGCAACATAATTCAATGTGTATCTTGCTATTTGGACTTGGCTATATTAACCTGTGGGAACCAGCCACCAGGTTACCCAGGCAAATACTGATCCTCTGGCTACAGAGTATGATAAAGCCCTTTGACTCTGACCCAGAAGTTTCATATCTTCCAACAGCTGTCCTCAAACCGTGGCTGGCTGATTCATTAGCCAACCAAGAGCAAAATCTTACTTTGCCCAGTTTTTTTTTTTGTTTTGTTTTGTTTTGTTTTTTGTCTTTTTGAGACAGGGTCTCACTATGCAGTTCAGGCTGGCCTTAAGCTCACTTTGTAGCTCAGGCTGGTCTCGAACTCACAACAATCCTCCTGCCTCAGCCTCCCAAGTGCTGGGATTACAGGCATGCGCCACCATGCCCGGCTTTTGCCCAGTTTTTGACAGGAAGTTCAATTTCATGAAATAAGAGGACACTTCTTCCTATCATCTCTTGAGGTATTTTTGGCTAAATATGCAAAACTTATTTGGGAGGATGGGCAATACATCACAGCAATAAAGCACATAGACTCTAGGCAGGCTGTCTAGGTTCTACTCATGGCTTCTTTGTGTTTGAAACCCCACTCACCCCACCCATTAAACAGACCGTGAGATGAAGATGTGGGTGATCTTTAGAATCATTGGTAATCAGTAAGGAGTTAAGAAAGAGGAGGAAGTTAGACAATACATGTCGAATGGTCAATACAGTTACTGCTGCGGTATTTAATAATCCTTCATAGGACCAATCTGTAGACAATAGTGAATGTGAACCTCAGAGTCACCCTACCTGAGGGGTGAGGGAGCTAGCATATGCACACCAATCCCATCTGTCATTGGCTGAGGGTTCCTGGGATGGGCTCGGTGCTTTTTCTAGCCTGTCCTGTATAGCAAGAAGTGAGCTGCAGCAGGCCTGGGCAGTTGGAAGTAAGCGCTAAGGCCCAATGGAATGTAGTTGGCACACCCATGGCCTTTGCTACAGACGCCCTCTGGCATTGTGTTCTTATGAAATTACTCAGATCTGTTTATGCTTCTCTTTCCTCGTCTGTGAAATAGAGATGGCATTGGTGCCAATCCCAGAGGATTGACTGAAGAGTAAAGATGTAATCTGTGTGCTATGGATTTTGGTGCACATTTATAATCTTACATATTTAGGAGGGGAAGGCAAGGGGATTGCACAGTTGAGGCCAGTCTGGACAATTTAGCAAGATCTTTTTTTCAAAATAAAGTGTAGGGGGCCAGGGAGACAGCTCAGTAGAATGAACACTTGCCTGGCAAGTGCAAGGACCTGACTTCAATCCCTGGTTCGGCACAAAAAAAAAAAAAAAAAAAAAAAGTGAAAAAAAGAGGGTGGGTGGGCTGGGGATATAAACCTCTGTGCCACTGACACAAAAACCTGAAGTTCCCGTAAAAATTCTTAAAACAGGTGCTAACATTTGATAAGCACTTAGTAAATATTTACTATTGTTATGGAAAAATATAACATTTCTGCATTGAGACTTTGTGTCACTCTCTAACAGTTTGCAGAATAACTTCTAATTCCTGAACATGTTATAGTTTTATGCTACTAAATATTCTTTTTTAAAAAAGTTATTTATTTATTTATTTATTTGTTTGGTACGGGGTCTGGCTATGCAGCTCGGATTCATAGTGATCCTCCTGTCTTAGCCTTGCCAGTGCTGGAATTATAGGCATGCACCACCATGCCCCATTTCAGAGGCCAGCTTGGCATGAGGCTGGCACTCTTGTAGTACTGGAAATAGGACACAGGTCCTTGCATTTGCCAGGCAGGTGGTTAGACCACCAAGCTATGTCCTTGGCCCCCTATTTTACTAAATATTCTTGATGATCTCATCTAGATTCAAGGTGTGTTCATTTTTGTCAAGTGGCAACATAGGTTTCCACATAGAGAGCACCAAGAAAGGTGTATTTAAAACTTACTCCTATTTAAATTTCCTTAGAGAATTTATGGGGCTAAGCACTCCTGAACTCTTTAATTTAAAGATTTACTGCTCTGTCAGAGAAACTAATTAAATCTTATTTGAAGTGTCAGTAACACAGCAGCATTAGACTCAGGTTTTTGTTCTTCTATAATGAAAATGAGAATATAAAAGTGTGCTTTAAACTCTAGTTTCTAGCATTATGTATCATTTATGTCAGGTTCGTATGAATTAAAATCATAGTAACTGTGGAATTCTTAAAGAAGATCTCAAAAATTTTGAGAAGCTTATTTAACTTTTGGTGAAGGTAAAAGCCTATTATTAACCAAACAGCACTGGTATGAAATTGCATCTTATTCGAGAGACACATATATATGGAAACCAGCTATATAGAGGTGTGTGGACAGACCTACGTTGTACCTGATAGCTTCCCTGATTTCCTCTTTTTTATTATTATTTTTTAATTTTCATAAGGCAGTGGTCCACTTGGCTTACTCTAACCTATTATTTAAAGATTTCATTCATTTTCAAATGTCTAATTCTCTGTGCTACAGATAGCAGCAAAAGAATTCTGTTCAAAATCTTCCTTTACTTTTTTTTAGTTCATTTATTTTTTTTGCAGTTGCTCATTTTATGTATTTTTATCTAAGGATATTTTAGTACAATACATACATAAATATAAAAAAACTACAGTGTAATATTCCTATATTTGATCAGAGTTTAGGCTGAAATAAATTAATTTCATACATAGAAAATTTGACTATTTAACAATTTTTTTCTCATTGACCTTCATTTTAATTGGTCTCAAAATTCTGTCAAGGTTTTTGGTCAGGTTGTTTCCATTACAAAGTACTGATTTTAAAAATTAATAACTTAAAAATTGCCACACACACACCCACCCACCCACACACACACACACACAAAAGAGTTCCACAAAACATTCTCCTTTCCTTCCTAAGATTTTATGATGCATTCTTATCATTATCCAGTCTTTCATTATTAAACTTAAATGACCCATTGGGAGGAACAGTTCTGAGACCACTGATTAAGACTGGGCTAGCAGGTGTTAGGGATAATATTCATTTTGCCTTCTGAGCTTTCTGGGGAAACTTGGTGACCTTTCCAGCTCCAGCAGCCTTCTTGTCCACAGCTTTGATGACACCCACAACAACTGTCTTTCTCATATTTCAAACAGCAAAATGAGCCAGAGGTGGGTAGTCAGAGAAGCTCTCGACACACATGGGCTTGCCTGGAACCATGTCAACAAGGGCAGCATCACCAGATTTAAAAAAACTTGGGGTCATCTTCCAGCTTCTTATCAGACCAACGAACAATCTTTTCTTTCAACTCAGCAAACTTGAAAGCAATGTGAGCTGTGTGACAATCTAGGACAGGGGCTTGGCCAGCACTGATCTAGCCGGGATAGTTCAGGATAATCACCTGAGCAGTGAAACCAGCTGCTCCCATTGGTAGGTTGTTTTTGCTGTCACCAGTGATGTTGCCACACAAGACATCTTTGAGACACTTTCTTAACACTGAAGCCCACATTGTCCCCAGGAAGAGCTTCACTCAAAGCTTCATGGTGCATTTCAACACGCTTGACTTCAGTTGTGACATTGACTGGACCAACGGTGACCACCATGCCGATTTGAGAACACCAGTCTCCGCTTGGCCCACAGGAACAGTGCCTATACCACCGATTTTATAGATATCCTCCTGGAGGGGCAGCCGCAAAGGCTTGTCAGTGGGGCAAGTGGGTGGAAGGATGCAATCCAAAGCTTCAAACTGTGTGGTTCCACTGGCATTGCCATCTTTATGCATGACCTTCCATCCTTTGAACCAAGGCATATGAGCGCTTGGATCCAGCATGTTGTCACCATTCTATCCAGAAATTGGCACAAAAGCTACAGTGTCAGGGTTGCAGCTGATTTTCTTAATGTAAGTGCTGACTTCCTTAATAATTTCCTCGTATCTCTTCTGGCTGTAGGGTGGCTCTGTGGAATCCATTTTGTTAACACCAATGATTAGTTGTTTCACACCCAGTGTGTAAGCCAGAAGGGCTTAACACACTCACGGGTCTGCCTATTCTTAGAGACAGCAGCTTCAAATTCACCAACACCAGCAGTAACAATCAGGACAGCACAGTCAGCCTGAGATGTGCCTGTGATCATGTTTTTTATGATGTCTCTGTGTCCAGGGGCATCAATGATGGTCACATGATACTTGCTGGTCTCAAATTTCCACAGGGAGATGTCAATGGTGATACCGCGCTTATGCTCAGCTTTCAGCTTGTCCAACACCCAGGCATACTTGAAGGAACCCTTCCCGGTATCAGGAGCCTCCTTCTCAAATTTTTCAATAGTTGTTTTGTCAACACTACTGCATTTGTAGATCAGATGACCATGGTGGTGGACTTGCTGGAGTCCATATGTCCAGTGATGATGACATTAATGTGAGTCTTTTCCTTTTCCATGTTGGCTTTGATTTAGTGGTTTTCACTGCACCTGTGCTCTCTTGGCAAACCCGTATGAAAAAGCAACAATTTTTTTTCTAGCTACTATTTTTGACATTAAATATCTTACAGTTGAACTATATTAATTCATACTTAGTTTAATAATGGACTAATAAAAAGTTGGAGAATCCTATAAACTTTCTTTTTCTCCATTAGTCAACATTTTTGAAGAACTGGTGTCTTCCTAGCAAATCTAATTTTTCGAAGTAAAAGATGAGATACCTCCCTATAAATTTAACCCATATATTCTAAGACACAGTTTTTATTTCTCAAAGTTTCCAAGCCGTTTCTCTCCCTGAGCAATGCCAGTTTAATTAAATATACTTTATATGTAGGTTACATTTGTGTTATACACATTACAAGTCAAATCTTAAACAGGTGTGACAAGTAAAGTGGAGTGTGAATGTGATTATCTTTGGGATCTACTCTAGGTGATTAGTGGAGCAACCTTACGGGTTTGTGGGGGAGAATCAGAGAGATGTGATACTGGGTTCCCTATCTGCCCCCTCACCCTTCCCTCTCTTCTGCTATTCCTCGGCTCTGCTTGGCAGCTGCCATGAACTAAGCATGTTGCTTTGTCACATTCTTTCAGTGTGTTTCTGGTCTGGAGTTAGCAGACCATGGATTGAATCCCTAAAACTGAGAGCCAAATTAAACCTTTCCTTTAAATTGTGGGTATCAGGTGTTGCCACCTTGTATTCCATTTTTTTCTATGCCCCATTGTTTTTCATGGGTGAGTGATAATACTTAAAACATTCATTTCAGACAAATCACTAATGGTGATAATGGGTTGATCACAATATCTGCCATATGCATGTTTCCTGAGAATATAAAACATTTAGGAATCTCTCTAGGACACTTGCATTCTAAGGGGGGCTACATTGACACATTTCTTAAATAGCAGAGACTGGCACTAACTTTAAAGTTCCAGGCTGATAGACAAGTTACTATTTATTAATTTTGTGCTAATTGAACAATTAACATATACGGTTTGATGGCCCTGGTCTTATCAGCTAATTGTGATGTTGTACAGATTGCATTGAGCTCACAGTGCACTGTTGGAAAGTCAAGGCTGTCGGTGATGTTGACTGTTCCTGGGCCCTGGTACAAGCCCCAGAAAGAAAGATTAGCTACGTGTTTTCTTTAGTGATGACATGAGTGAAGTAATATAACCTCATTAAATTTGTCACCTATTCGACACTGTTCTTATAAAAGACCTCAAAGCAAATACAGTTTATTAAGTGTAGAAGCTGGAAAATGTTGACAGCTGCCAAGCCCATGTAGTATTTGCACTTTTTACATGCTAAGCAAATATGTCAGTCAGTTTGATGACCTACCTGTATTCCCTTGAGAACCTGTTTTCATTGTTTCTGATGTGAGGCATGTGACCCTACCTTCCTGATCAAACTGCTTGGACTCTGATGAAAGAGGTAGACAGGCAGAGAAAGAGTTAAATAAAGCCAGTAGGTGGTAAGACGACTGTAAGATTCTAGTGGGTGAGAAGCAAGAAGAGAAGAAAAGAGGGCAGGAAGGCAGGCAGGCAAGAAGGAAGGAAGGAAGAAAAGAAAGGAAAGGAAAGAAGGGAGGGAACGTGCGAGGGAGGGAGGAAGGAAGGAAGGGAAGCAAGCAAACAAGCAAGGACAGACACAATTGACATTTTTATTCCAGAGAGCTTCTCACTTCCTTTCTCTAGTTCTGTGAATGGCCCAGATGTAACTCCTACCTATGCAACAGATAATCCGTATAATAAAAAGGTTGAGTTACATAATAGCATAATCAAATATAGAATGCAAGCCACATGTGCAATGGAAACTTTTCTAGTAACCTTATTAAAAATAATCAACTTAATAATATATTTTTGTTTAGTTCAATATATTCATCATACTGCTCTTTCAACATGCAATCAATACAAACATTGTTAATGATATATGTACATTCTTCTTTCTATGGCAAGTCATCCAAGTCTGGTGTGTCCTGTATTCTACAAGTACAGCACATTTCAGTTTGAACAAGCTACACTCCAAGTGCCAGTAGCCACGTGTGGCTCGTTGCTGCCACAGTGCAGTCTGGAAATAAAGCAGCCACTAGAAAACAGCTCTATCAGGAACTCTATTTCCCAACTGTCTTGCACATGGGAGTACCTCTATGCCACTTCCAAAACAAGGTGTTTAGGAATCAGACATGGCTTTCTACTCTGTCCCCTTCTGCTAGCTTGGAGTGAAAGGACATGGCAGCCTTCGAGTCATGTATTACAGTTAACGTGAGAAAGAGGATATGTATCTCTGAAACGGTGCTATGAGTAGCCTGCTATTTATTTTGTGAGTTGGGCAAGAAGTAATTTCATTTTTGTTTGAGCTCTATTTTGGTGGTTTCTCTGTTTAGCTGCTGGTAGATCCAATTTAACATATATCTCCATTCTGCTGTTAGAAACTTTTTCCATTTCTGATAGCTAGTGAGATCTAATAGCAAGCACAATGTACGAGTACTCACACATACACAATTACCTTTGAGTATTGTCAACATAAAGTACAGCTGTATATATTTTATCTAAGGTATGTTTAGGCTGCAGACTGTACCTGGAAAAATAAAACTCTAACAGATAATAATAAAAAATATGAATAATCTAGAAAGCTCTTATAAAAGAATAAGATAATAACTTCTTAATACTGACTTGTATTCCTGAACATGACACCAAAGACTGATAAAAAAACAAACTGAAATATATGAAAAATTTAAAACTTTCTGCATCAACAACTCCTTTCAGGAGCTGGGGAGATTGCTCAATGGAATAAGTGCTTCCCTGGCAAGCGCAAGGGCCTGAGTTCAATCCCTGGTTCTGAAAAAAAAACAAAACCCTCCTTTCAACAGAATAAAGGGCAACCCACTGAATGGTAGAAAATATTCACAGTTCAAGTAGTTGATAAAGGATTAATGTCCAAAATATAGGGATTACTCCTAAAGCTAAGTAGCAGCAATAACAAAAACGATAACAAAAGCTACCCAAGTCAAAAATGGGCTTGAATAGACATCTCTCCAGAGAAGATATACCAGTGGTCAGTAAGTGCATGGAAATATGCTAAACATCAATCTTCAGGGAACTACCAATCCAGACCACAGGTAGATACCATTTGATACACAGGAGGGTGGCTGCTATAAACAAACAAATGAAACAGAAAATAACTGTTGGAAAAAATGTGAAAAAACTAAAATCCATCTGCATTTCAGGTAGGCATATAAAATGGCCTAGCCCTGTTCCTTAGGGTTTCTGAACCTCTGCATTATTGACATTCTGAGCTGGATAATTCTTTGTTATGCATTATAGGACATTTCCCAGCATACCTGATCTCCGCTTCAGGTTAGTCATGTCCCTCCTCTATCAGGCTGTGGTGAGAGATACTGCTAAGTTTGCCTTGGGAGCAAAATCACTCCAAGTTAAAAACCACCACGCTTAACAGTAGCAGATTTCTAGGTCTAAGCATCGCTGTGCCGTGGTGACTGGAAGACCCTGAGGATAGGTAGGCAAGTCTGAGGAGACAGCAAAGCAAGGATAGGCACAGATCAGCACATGACATATGCAAACTTAGATGTGTTTTCTCTTGTGTGAGAAATCCAAAATGTGAGTGAGGACCAAAATAAGGGATGATACTAGGAAGTAGGGAGACAGATGTTTCTCAAACAAGAGGGGGGGGGGGTCAAGAGATGTAGGGAGTGGGAGAAAGGGGAGGCGAGATGATGGACAAAGGAATTAAGATGCATTACATGTGTGCAACAACTCCATGCCAGGACTGTGTGGCATCATGGACTACACACACCTACTAATAAAATAAAAGTAAAAATTTAAAAAAGAAATATAAAAAGACAACAGAGAGAGATAAAGTAAAGGAGTGTTTTGTTCACTATTAATCATTACCTTTTTGTCTCAGGGCCCACAAACACTGGATCTTAGAGTTGCAAAGGCGTTGAACTCCGTGCTACAGGCAGTTTGTAGAGTTACTGGAGTCTGCCTGGCAGCTGCCCATCTGCCTAGACCATAACACTTTCCAGATTGTACAGATCTGAGGTCTGGACTGCAAGCCCATATGTGGAGACAGAGTTGGTTTGGATACAAAGTATATTTGGACTTAGACTCCATGTCAGAATACCAAAGTGCATGTAAACTGCATGTCTCTGTGAATAATCAAAATTTACTTTAGGATTTAATGAGCCTGTTTCTTGCTTCAAATTGAATGCTAATAGTAAGCTGAAAGAGATTTCTAGTGGCAGATAATTAGTGATAATCGTGATTTCCTGCCTTTATGTATTTGTTCACCCAAACAGATGGCAGAAATCTTCCAAAATGAATGCTTTAAGCCATAATTTCTCCCTGTTCTTAAGTAAAAGTTCCTCTAGGGTCAGTAATAGTTTGTATTGAACATACTGCATTATGTTATCCACAACTAAATACTAATTTTGGGGCAATTCAGTTAGTCTGTTAATTTGCTTAGCAATTAGTGTTGAATGGATTTCTACCCTGAATCCATTACAATTGTATGAACGCAAGTACACCTTGTTTATTTTTCTTATTTCTTTACATCGCTTTTGTAAGTCACTGTGGTGACTTCCAGAGCACAGGAGGCTTGGGTCAGTAGTGGCTCACAGCACCCTCTGCCTGTGCCCATCCCTGGGGACAAGGAGCAGCTGCTGCGAATGTGCCAGTGTGTAGCTCCGGGCCTCTAGACAGTTCCAGATTCATAGGACTGTGTATCAGGATGTATTTTCCAGGGGTCTTTTTTATGCAGAATTTCAGACATTTTATTTTAAAAGCATCAAAATGTATCATATATTAAAACTATGAAAGAAAACACTGAGACTCTTCTGTTCCTTCCCTGTTTTTTTCTCCTGTGTCTTTCATTGAGAAAAGTGATTTGAGCATTGTATGACAGAAGACCCGATGATGTGCTCTAGGGAAAAGTCAGGGCAACTCTTTCAAGGCATAGTAAGACCAGGACATTATTTTATAGGAAATAAGCTGAGCATGACAGCACATGCCTGTATGCCAGCCTAGCAGGAGGCAGACACAGGATCATCATAAGTTTAAGATGATCATGAGTAACTTAGCAAGACCATGTCATAAAATAATAATGATGATAATGACTATGATGATAGCAGATAATGATGAAAATAAAAGCCAGGGCTGTAACTCAGTATTTCTTGGGTTGAATTTGAAGTACTGCAAAAACGAATGCAAGAGGGAAAGAAAGAATGAAAGAATGAAAGAAAAAAAGACAGAAAGAAAGAAAGAAAAACGAAAAAGAGAAAGAGAAAAAGAGGATGAAAGTCACACTTATTAAACAAAAAGAATATAAATATCTCTGCTGGATCCCCACACAAAATTGGAGGAGGAAATGAGTCGTGTTGGATGTTTGGTTCTGCAGAGAGGATCCTAGGAAGTGCATGGAGACTTACAGCCTGGACAAAAGACTCTGATCGGCCCTTTCTCTGCCTCTATTCTTTCCCAGTCTTTCCGTCCCAGGTGCAGACTTTGGTAGCTTGAGTCAGAGTCCTCTTTGGAGAAGGAGACTGTGGATGACTAGGTGAGAAAACAGAGAGGAAGTACTTTGGTCAGGAGTCTGGGACCAGATGTGTGGGTTGGAATCGCATAGTCTTGTGGCATTCTGTGCTGGGAGCTTCAGCTTCCTAATAATATATGGTGAATAATTCCCTTGAGAATCATGTAATGTACTAAACCACTCAGCCTACAGTGTCTGGCGTATAAGCTAAAGCTTATACATGATAACTATTGTTATTGTGTGAGGCATGAAATCAAAACTATAGTCAAGTTTACGGAAACTGAACCTGTATATTAGAGTTGTGTCTGATTCTACCCCTCTGCCCTGAACTTCCTATTCATTGCAGCTTTGGAACAAATTTGCAGCCTTTGGTGGTAAAGATCTGTTTTTAAGAAACAAATTCAAAGGAGAGTCACATTTGAATTTGGACTCACAGAAGTATCTCATCTGCAAGAGGCAGCCAAGTATATTTTTTTAAAAGTTGCCTCCATTACCAAATTGTTGATTCTGCATGGCTTTGGTTTTCTTTGCAAGCTTTGGATTAACCCTTCAAATGGTCCTCTAAATGCCTACTTCAGTGGAAGTTTCTAATGCACTCTCTCTAAAGGACACAACTCTCAGTTCTGTCTGTGGTCACTTCCTTTTCACTTGGAGATGTCACTATGGGCTTCGGAGGTCCAACAGAAGCAACCCATGAATAACTCAGAGGGACAGAAAAGGGAATTAGCCTACCCCATGGACTCCATAACAACTCTCAGATATTTGGAAAACTGCAGTTACTATTGTCTTGGAATTGTGTAAAAGGTAGTAGTGACATAATGAGCAGAATAGCCAAGAAAAGAAAAACAGAACCCTGGATAGAAGGAAGTGTATTTCTCTGTTTTGGAGTCTTAGATTTGGAAGATACTGAAACTCAAACCCTGCACATTCTTGTTTGTAAACTGGAACCCTTACCAATGCCTCAGGGGGATGTATGTGTGGAATGAAGCTGCATCTAGGAAAATATTGCTATGACTGAAAAATTTCTCTTGTCCATCTGCTTGCTTTTGTTTTCATTCTTTGTGTATTTCCCCAAAGATTTTATCACCAAATTGTCCCTTTTTTGATAGCTAACGTTTAGTTCTTAATCTCTCCCCCAAAAGTTGCTTATTTCTCAGATATTTTCTGATGTCTTTGACTTCTCTTATGAATGGCAAGGTTAATTCCTTTTGAAAATTCCTTTTAGTCTTAGAACACTTCAATGCCAGAAATGCCTATACCTTCTGAAGGTTAATAAAAACTTTCCTTTGTCAATTGTAATTGAATGGATCCAAACAACTCTTAGGCCTGATGCATCTACTGCAAATACCACCTGGCTGCTATTTTAATCTACAACTCCCTTGCAAGAATGCATTTGTCATTCATCACATTGTAGGTAGGTGCCATAGCTGGAAGGCTATGCATTATGTCTTCTTCATATGGCATAGAAAATTCATATTTATCAGCAAACCTTTAGATACCATTTATATATGTCTGCATATACCAGATGGAAGGAGACAGAGTAAACACCAGCTGCTAGTTTATATGACAAACTGGAGGTTCATTTAAGAATACATGAAACAAATACAAAAGAGAAGCTAGCATATACTTCTGCAATAATACTCACAGTGTATTTCTAAGCCCTTTTCCCCATCTCAAGACACTGATGTCAGGAGACTCTGCTTCTGAGATTTTTTAAAATATCATCATCTGATGTCCTTAGTCTCATCTAACATCACATTTCCTTGCATCCTATGTGTACTAGGGTTCCTTAGAGGAGTAAAACCAGCTAGACTTATACACACACATGCATCATGCACATACCATTTCTAGAAATTCATGGTAAGGGATAGGCTCACATGGTTTTGAAGACTGACAAGTCCCAAGATCTGTAGAATGAGTCTGGAGGCTGGATCCAGAAGACTCGATGTTGCTCTTTCAGTCCAAAGCCCAGTAGATTGGAGACCCAAGAACTGATTGTTCAGTTTGAGTCCAAAAGCAGGAAGATATCTGGTGTTCCAAGTCCAAGACAGGCAGAGGAGTTCTTTGTTATTCCAGGGCAGATCAACCTTTCTGTAGGTAAGAATCAGAGGCAGATACTATATTTACACATGGGACAATATGAACTTTACTTTTATGCTTTCCATGAAAATAGATTTTACTGATACAAATAACTGTGTAAACAAAAATACTCTCGCTTCTTAAGAAAAAGAAAACCTGGAAGTCATCTGCTGTTTGCATGCAATGTCCTAATAACAAATTATTTTTAAAATCTCATTATAAAATGAAAAGAAAGCATTTCTGTAAAAGCATTCTGCAATTCAGGCTGAGTCCCTAGTGATCACCAAAAAGCTGAAAAAGGAAAAAATCTTGTCAAACAACAGAAATAGCCTAACATATTTCTGTCTTTTAAGGGAGGTGCTTTGAACCGTTCTTGTTTTGTGCTTTGCTTGTATCAATCTTTCTAAAATCATAAAGAAGCTGGCCTTACTGAAGGAAGACAACTTTTTGTAAAAGTAAATTAAACCAATGCCAGCGTTTTTAATTGCACTTCTTTTCTCATATTGCAAACTTATACCATCTTTATTTCAAGGAAGTCACAAAATATCTATGAGCTCAAAGCAGCTGAGCCCATCCGTCAGGTCTCATGTTCTCTTAGAGACACTGACTGCCAGCTCCCTCTGGCTTCTTCTGTTCCTAATTTCACACTAAAAACAATGGATGCTCGTTGTTTTTTATCCTGTTTTTACTCTCACATCTATTCTTTCATATGCTTCAATTATTTAAAAAATTCTTTATTCATTTATTTATTCCCCTGTACTATTCCTTTAGGTGGTAAAAGATAAAAACCATATGTATTTTTGGTCCTATCTCTAGTCCTTAGTTGTTTTTACAAAATGACCAAACTAAATGAAATTGCATTTCTTTTTGTTTGGAAATAGTTGGTGGCTAGGAATTAAATACTGTGGCAGGTTTGAGGTGACAGTGTGATGAAATTTGACTACACATCTCAACATTACACTTTTGGTCATCTTCAACTGATTGATATTTTTGAACATAATTACTCAGAATTTCTAAAACTAGAGACAATGTTCTGAAACACGTGAAATGGTAAGAACCTTAGGCACTTTAGTGGGAGAGTGAGTGAAGTTGTGCATCATTTCTATTTCTTCACTCTGTTGAAAACGCTCGCACTTGTGTGCGTGCGCACACGTGTGCACCTACACACACACACACACACACACACACACACTTTTCCACCCAGGGGGAGTTAGCTCAGATAAATACTAAGAACAACTCTGAGTGAAAAGTGGTGTGAAGACTTAGCCAGTCCCCAAGGAAAGGAGATTCCATCTCTACATAATGCCCATCCTACAAATGAAGCAATTCCTGTTACATTGGTTGTGTTTATGAAGCCCAACACTTGGCCTACTCCTGCTGTCTCTCAAGCACCAATTTTCTCCTCCTCTACTTTCTAGAGGTTCACAAGCAGCTCTATGTACTTAAGAGAGTTTTGTCTTTTTGGATAAAGAAGAATTGTATCATCTTTTGAGTGAAAGAGCTCTAACCTGAAAATCAACAGACTCACACATAGTAAAACAATAAAGATTCATATTTTGTGTAGGTATTGCATAATTTAATGACTCAATGTATCATTATGCACCATCCATGTATTCTGTGTAGTGCACAGTTCAGTGGGGTTGAGCACATGTGTGGAGTTGCATAGCTGTGTCACTAATTTCCAGACTTCTCCTGACTCCAGTGCCCATTAGCAGGGACTCCCTGGTCTCCTTTCTTCAACTTCTGACAACCAAAAACTTACTTGCTTTTGCTGGAATTTTTTTGTTGTTGTTGCGAGTGGGGGCTTGAGGCAGGATCTCACTATTAAGTCTAGGCTGGCCTTGAACTCATTGTTGTCTTCCTGGCTCAACCTCCAGAGTTTGGGGATTACAGATGTGAGCCCCTGTTCCCCACTTAGAAATTTCATTATGAGAACAGTTTGCAATGTATTAATTTATTGAATCTGTCCTGTTAAGGTGTCTTAAAACTGTCTCATTGATATTTGTACTTCAATAAAATAAAAAATAAATAAATAAAAATAAAACATTCAACAACAAAAGAAATTACAGGCATTATTCATTTAATGACCTACCCATTTAAATCACTGTTCAGACTTAGAAGTGAGGCACACTGTTTTGACTTGAAAGTATTGTAGTACTAATTTCCATTGGTTTATTGAAAGGGACAGTTAATACATTTTTTTTAAACCGATGTTACATGGTTATATCTGGTAATATGAACAACTAATTTGAAGACAACAATATGCAATATAACAACTGTTATTGAATCCCTATTAGCTTGGTTTTTGAAATTCTGCTGGTTTCTGATGGTTTTTAAATTGGTTTTATTCTCTTAAAAATCTCAGCTGATCTCATTTACAACCTATCTTTAATTTTTTTGTACAGTTCATATATTTTATTGATAGGGCTTTGATGTCTTTTTGTGCAGTATTCCTTTTTATAGAGTATTAAAATTTTTGCTGATTACATTGTATAGTACAGAGCTGTGATTTATGTTCTGTTATACATTGCAGTACTGTATGGAAGACTACTGTATTATAGTACTGTATGGAAGAGTGTCCTGTGATTTACGTTCTGTTATGTGTTGCAGTACTGCTATGCAAATAAAAACAAAGTCATCAAGTAAGTTAGTTTTGCCCTCTCTCTCTCTCTCTCTCTCTCTCTCTCTCTCTCTCTCTCTCTCTCTTTCTCTGTATTTTTTAGGGAAAGGTCTGCAGGGTGTTCAGGGTCTTACTACTAGATTGGACTCAGTGACTGAGTTGGACTGTTTACAGCCTCCCAAGAACTGGGATTACAGGAGCAAACCACCCTGCCCAGTCTCAATTGCCCACTCAGCATGCCCTGGGTGTGGGGCTGGCACAGCAGGCCCAGGGATTGGATCTCTGGCCCCTGTGCCTGCTTGCAGGCACTTTAATTCGCTGAGCTATTTGGCCAGCCCTTGACCATCTCTTTGTTGTGAGTCTTGTATGTGTCATACACAATTCCTTACTTAGTGATCAATTCATTTAATGATCTACCTGCAGGAATGGAGCTCAGTTGTTAAACGAGGTGTTTCTGTATATAAATGTGGTTTTGGGGGGTCTAGCTCCTTACTGTAATGTTTTCAAGTTGCAGCCATGTAATAACTTGTATGAGTCTTCACTCCTGTTTTTGCTCAGATAATGCTTTACTGTATAGCTGTATTGCATTTTGTTTACCCATTTATCTATTAATAGACATTTGAACTATTTCTCTGGTTTTGGCTGTTACGAATCATGCTGCTAGGAACAACAGTAGACAAATTTATATTTGCATGTGTTTTAGGGTTCTGATGGACTCTCCGATATGTTATCTCTCAGGCCTCACAGATAGTGCATGAGATGTTATAGTTATTTTCATTTTACAGATAGGGAAACAGAAGCTCTTAGAGATAATTACCTAATTCCTGCTAAACTTAGTATTCTCATCCAGTTCTACTTTTTAACGTTTTATCTATTTTTAAAAACCTTTTAATTTATGCATTTGGTACAGGGTCTTGCTACACAGCTCAGACTCGTAGTGGTCCTCCTGTCTCAGCCTCCCCAGTGCTGAGATTACAGGCGCACACCACCACGCCTGGTTTCGGTGGTCAGTTTGGTGCAGGGCAGGCATGTCATGTGGCACTGGGGATTGAACCTAGGTCCTTGCTCTTGCCAGGCAGGTGCTTAGACCAAGCTATCTACCTGGCCTTCCAGGTCTACTTTTTAAAACTGCCTATGGAATATCAAAATGAATATAGTATTCCTGAGGACAATGAAATTTATGTAGTTTTAGTGTTTAGATGTGGCTATATTTATCCTTGCCTATTATAAAAGCAGTATCTAGACTAATTTACAGATTCCAAAACAAAATGTTGCCATAACAAGTGGTCAAAATTTCCTAAAACAGAATTAAAGCAGAATCATCCCTGGCCTGTTGCATAGGAACAGGCATTTTTATTCTTTGTTGTTTTGCAATTCTACTTTCAAGGAAAATACAAGGACAGATTGTAGCTGTTCCCGATTCTAATGCTTCACAGGAAGAAATGGCTTCAGATTATTTTTTCCCCTAATTAGCATGCATCTTAGAGACATGTTTATGCTTAGATCTAAATCTTAACATGGTCTATTAATATTTCAGTTTTGGCATCAGGCACATGAAATAGCATTATTCATGCAAATCTTGCCAAAAGCATTCTGAGTAAAATCTTGACTAAGTTAATGTAGTCCTCTTTTGATCACTTGAGTCATCATACAGAAAGATTTCACAGCAGATTTTGGAAAAGGCTTAATCCAAATCCTTACACAATGCACACATTCTAGTTCATGAAGTGAATCTTTCCTTTCATTTACCTTCTTATAGCCAGCAGCGGTGCCACTTATAATGAAGAGCAGAAGCTTAAGAACAAACAAAAAAATCTTTGTTTAAGTTTTCCTTGCTAGGGATGTCTTTCCTATATGTTATGTTCTTGGTAACCTCTGGCTTAAACTTTCTCTGACTTACAGGGTGAGTGGTTCCTCCCTGTATCAATATTTTTATTACATTTATCACGTTATGGAAATACCTGTGTTCTCTCTTAGACGACATCTGTATTTTGTTATTCTCTAACACCCAGTAGAATTCTTAGTCATGCAATAAAGATGTTGTTGATTCGGCTTGACTTATAAACAGGATCTCTAGGACTCTGAGTCCTGCTTTTCTGATGATGAAATGACTCTTTGTATTGCCATGTACTGACACTAAGCCCTCCAGGCTGGAAGAATTAAGTTACACCTATAAGATTTATAAACTACCTTGAACATGGTCACAGACCTTGTCAAGTTAATGAACTCTATACAAAGTAGACATCAACCCAGACACATATAAATTCAGTATCAGTATTTAGTAAGAGTACCAAGTTAGACATATGTAATTAAGAGGCTGTCACTGTGTGAGATATGTAAAAAGCTTACAGATGGTGAGATTCAGTCATGTTATTGCTGTCTTCCCAAATGTCAATCCTTCCTTCAAAATAAAATTAAGCAATTATTTTGAAGGTGGAGGCAAGTGTACTTCCTGACTGGTTGGATGTTGTGTGATATATTAAAACTTTAGGATACCTTTTATGCTTTGGGCCCCTAGAAGAGCGGGGGTGCCATTGACTGAGATGAGGACTCTGGTGCTGCAGGGCAGTGGGGATGGACCTAGGGGCTGTCATTCTACTCAAGACAGACACTTGGGAGACTTTGGTAAGAAAAAGGACAACCAGGTCAAGCTCACACCATTACATTTTCACAGGGGATACAGGACAAAATTATCACATGTAAGAAATACATAGAGATGTTAGAGGGAATAAAAGCAGGGGGAGGGACACGGGAGAGCATGACAAGGGTGTCAGGGTGAAAAGTGTTCCAAACAGAGGGTTTGAACTTCAAATGCCAGAAGCATAGTAGTAGATGGTGCGTGTCATCCCTGCTGGGGAGCACTGGGGAGTGCAGTCACAAGAGAGAGTGGAGCAAGGATCTGTGGGCCAAAAGATGAGATCACACAGGACCTGGCAGGCCATTGTAAGGACTCTGTCTTTTATACTGTGCATCAAACAGGCAGGCTTTGGAAATTTTCCCACAGAGTGGTGACATAATCTGATTTAGGCAACTAAAGTCTTACTCTGTGGCTGTGTGGAGAGGAGACTCCGAGGGTAGAAGCAGAAAGACTGTTACAGATGCTACGTGGGAATCCAGGCAGGAGGTGGTAGCATGCCACTGGGTAAGGTGGGGGCAGCAAGAGGAAGTTGGATTCTGGATAGATTTTAAAAGTAGAAGTGAGTGAGATGGTGCGATCTGCAGTCCAGCTCCTTGGAGGCTGTGGCAGGAGGATCACCTTGAGTTCAAGGTGAGCCTGAGCCTCATAGTAAGATCTTGTCTTCAAAACCAATAATAATAATGATGATAACAACAACAACAATAACAACAACAACAACAACAACAACAATAATGGTAAAGTAGAGCCAGTAGGATTTTCATATAGGTTGAATGTAGGCTGGAACAAGAAAAGAAATCAAAGGTGACTCTAAGATTTGACTTGAACAACACAAAGGATGGAGTTCCCATCAACAAAATAGGGGTATGTGTCTATGATGAAGGAGTTGGGGTGGGAGAGATGAGGGACCCATTAAGAAATGTTACCTTTGTGATGTCCACGAGACATCCAAGTGACATAGGGGTTGTGGGAGGAAAAACCAACAACATTGGCTGAGACCATTGACTGCGAGGCAGAAGGGGAAACTGTCCTTAGGAGAGCCAGTTTACACTTAGAGCAAGAAAAAGAAGGGACCCTTTAGAGACTGTGTATGTAGGAGTTGTGCAGAGAATGGATTGCAGAGTACAGCAAAACATCTGTTCTAGGAGTTAGGAATAGGTGAGACTGGACAGAAGCTCAGTAGAGCTTTATGGGACTGAGAATAAGGAAGATTTCAAATGATCTGAGAGTCTGGGCCTTTTTACGGCGCCTGACACTCTAAAAAAAGAAGACAAGGGATATAGTGAGATTTGTCTTGGGGGACTGAAGGCAATGGGGGTGAGCCTTGAATGTTGGGGTTGGGGAGCAAGGGGTATCTTGGGCTCCCTTTGGATCTTGTTGGAGGTGAAGAAATCAGGAAAAGATGCTTCTGTGTTACCTCTGCTGAACCTTCAGGAACGTCTGGAGAAGACATGCGTGCCGCGATGGTGGCTCCTTCTGACTCCCGTGCGTGGGGGAGGGAAGCTCAACCGTACTTGAGACGCTAATGCGTTTAGAATTCTCACATACACAACACGGGACAAAGTTGTTGCGGTCATCATGTCAAAGCTGAAATACTAAATACATCATAGTCTAAAATAAAAATCTAACTTAACCAGGAACAGAGAATATGCACTTGCTGTTGTTGTTCAGATAAATTCCTCAGAGGGCACATTGTCAGGATTTGATCAGCACAAGAATAAGAACTTATTTGTATAGGAACTAATTGTTAGAAAACTTGAGTTCAAGTTCTGGTTTGGAACTAAGTGTATTTGTCTGCTTTTTTTTTTTTTGTGGAACCAGGGATTGAACTCAGGCCCTTGTGCTTGCCAGGGAAGCACTTATTCCACTGAGCCATCTCCCCAGCTGCCCCCTTGTCTGGTTTTTATACATTCATTTTTATATTAATTTTATTGAAAACAAATAACAATGAGACAGGTTCAAACGGGATTAGTAGGACAGTTTTAATAATTAATACATTGCATATTGTTGTCTTTGTAATGGTTATTGATAGTACAAGATGCAGAATGATATCCTGTCCAAACACTATTGGTACAAATCTTTCTTCTCATTGAATTCATTCTTCTTTTCATATTAATGTACAGGGGCCTACTTGACAGAAAAGTAAAAAATAAAATGCAATATTTCATACAATAAATAACAATATAACACAAAAAGCAACAGAAGTATAAGATAATATTTTTAGTGGTGATAAATATTGAATATGGTTTCTGTAACAAGGTTAGAGATAGTGGGTAAGGTGGGACTTTTTTCAATTATCCCTCCTGTTTTGTGGGCTGGGGAGGGACACGATTTTTGTAAATCCAGTTCCAGAATATTCCTTTTGTTGCATGGCTATTACCACTCCCTCCCTTTAAATCCGGGCTGGTTAATTCACAGAACGAATGGCATCCTTCGTATCTGTGGTATTCATGTGAGTGAATCACCAAAGCCAGAATGTCAAGGCCAGCAGAACCTCAGAGTTAAGTGGTGGCTGGCAGTCCTCGGCTGGGCTGCCACACATGCTCTACTGTCCCTGTTGCCTTTTTCTAAAAAAAAAAAAAAAAAAAATGTAGACAGCAATGAACAGATTTCAGCTAACATGTAGAAGAAAACAATTTATTTATTTATTTAATAAATTTGGAACTCACAGTGATACCCCCCGTTTCAGCCTCCCCAGTGCTGTGATTACAGGCATGTGCCACAGTGCCTGGTTTTTGTGGCTGGCTTGGTATGGCGCCAGCATTATGTGTGGTACAGGGTATCGAACTCGGGTCCTTGCACTTGCCTGGCAGGCTCTTAGTCCATTCAGCGAACAGTTTTTGTTTTATCTGCTATACAAAGAACCATGGTTCAGCAGCTCTCAGAACCTCTCTTGGGAGCTTATCCACTTTCTGTTCGTTGTTTCTGCCCAGGCTTCATCTCAGCTACTTTAAACCCATGCCAGAGGAACACAACTTCTAATTTTAAAGATGTTTTACTAAGAAAAAGTTTTAATGAGTTAAAGTAGAACTAAAAAAAATTACGCAGACTTTGAGAAACTTTCTCATACATAACTTACATTTCTCATGTTGTAATTTAAATTAGGTGGAAATAAGGAAAGGGCCACAAAACCACAAGGATAAAGAGAAGGATGAGAAAAGGGGTGAATAGCATCAAGTATGTCGACTGAGAAGCAGAAATACAGCTAATTTAAATGTCATCAAACGTTTGTGGCATCTCACATCATTATTGTGTTTGAAAAAAAATCATGCAAATCCTGAGTTCTTGGTGGGAACAACTATTGATATAGGTATATTGAGCAATTTTGTTTGCAGCTGCAGAAAAATCCACTGAAGGGCCAGCCAGATAGCTCAGCAGTCTAAAGTGCCTGCTTAGGCAGGCGCAGAGACTGGGGTTTGGTGCCTGGCATGCCATTGCACACTCAGACTGCGAAAGAGACTGGGCATGGTGGAGCACCCAGTGCTTGGGAGGCTGAAAACAGGAGGATCACTACAAGTCTGATCTACATAGTGAGACCCTGTAGATCCTGTAGTAAGTACATTAAAAAAAAAGAAGAAGAAGAAAATCCAGTGAAGTCTTGGATGACAAAGAAATTCATTGGCTTCCCAAGAAGCCCAGACATAGGACAGCTTGTCCATTTCACTGTGCCCCTTGGAGCTAGCTCTTGCATCTCTTCAGCAGATGGCCCCATGCTCTCTCAGGTTTGCACAGGCTCCAGAGCCATAATCTATAAACAACATCATACAGAGAAAGATAAACTTTGGGAGAACAAAGTGGAAACCCCTCATATACTCTTGACTCACTGGCAAAAGTTTTCATCTGCCCAATCAGAAACACTAGGGTTAGATTTGCCCATGAACTGGAGTTCTACTAGGAAAGTCACAGCAACAAGTGCGTGCTAGAAAGGTCATTGGCAATGTCTGAGAGTCGCTTTCTACTGGATTTTTCCGAGGTAGGATACCAGGTTTCATATGCTCATTCTTTTATTTTATTTTGATATCTGTCATGGTTGTTGGTACACAGCAGTGCTCAGCAAATATCATTGATTAAATAAATTGATAAATGAAAACTAGAAAGGAGCCAAGACTGCACTGTGTTTGTCCTTTATTTTTTTCAAAGTAAAAATAATCCCTTTTGAATTTCTTGGCATTTGAAAGGAAAACACTGGTAGAAGCATTCTCTCTCCAAAGTACAGAGGATAATCCAGTAATTCAATCCAGATTCAAATCTTAATGCAAATTAAGATTTTTAACAGAACAAAAATCAACCATTTGAGTAATATTTGAGAGTAAACAGACAAATGCTAAGTTTATTCATAAACAATATATATCCTGTATTATGTGAGCTTCTACATTTCACACAGTGGAAGTTTCCAGATTTTCAGCTTGTATGAATAGATTTTGAATTATTTTGTTTAGAGATGGAGGAATGGACTCTTGCGTTGTTGATGGGTAGGTATTTATTTCAATTTTATGACAAGTGGAATTTAAAATCAGAGTGCTCAACAGAAGCTCCACCGAAAGCAACCAGCCCCAGCCTTTGGGAACTGTTCCCAGGGGATGCTAATTTCTGCTTTTTTCACAGTTTCCCCGGGAAAGTATCAAGGTTACAAATTACGGCGTTAGATGTCTGTGAGTGGGAGGGAAAGGAAGTTAATGAATGGGTTGTGGCGCTTAGATCTTACAGTGTGGCTGTACTGCTACTATTTTTCAGGGTTGTATCCTACTTCATCACCCTGGTGAGATCATGAGATCTCTGCCAAAGTCTTTATAATGTAAACAGTTCAGCAAGTGGGTGTCTTTGGGAGGGGCCCTCTGTGTTCCACACCTCAACCCCACCTCGCCCTGATTCAAAAGACAACAAACAAACCTGGGCTCCACCTTGATCGCTGTGCACCTGTGAGAAGGTGAGCCATGCTCTATGCAGGTGAGGGGTCCCTGTGCCACAGTATTTTAAAACACTGCTTTATAACATTTAAAACAGGGGCCGAGGAGATGGCTCAGTGGAATAAGTGCTTCCCTGGCAAGCGCAAGGGCCTGAGTTAAAAAAAACCACAAAACACAAAAAAACATTTAAAACATTGCTTTGAGATAGAGGGATTCCTTAGGAAATGGATTCTTCATTCTTCACATGTTTAATAGTGCATATTGGTTATGCAGAATAATGGTTTTATTTTGACAGATGTGAATATGTACGTAACTTCTCGTTGCCCATCAGCACCCCGTGACACGCCTGTCGCCATGCTTTCACACGTGGGGGGCATTTCAACATTTAGGATGCACTGTGATCATATTCAGCCCCGGGTACTCCTACTTACATGTCCTCATTCTTGTCCCTTATTCTCTTCTGCTGTTCTCATAATAGCCTTCTTTGTGCTTCGCTGTCATTGTTTTTAGATCGCTAAGGAGGTTAAGTACTTTTTCACTTACTTATTGGTGATTTGAACTTCTTTTGGGAAAGTATCCGTTCAATTTATTTACATTTATGGACTTGGCTGGGTTGTGTTTTTGCTGTTAAGGTTTTGAGCTCGTCAGACGTTTCTAGGTATTACTTCTCTGTTGGAAGAATAGCTGGCGATGGCTTCTCATTCTGTAGGCTGTCTCTTCACTCTGTTGGTTATTGCCCTGCTGTGAAGAAACTGAAATTGGATGTAGTCGCATTTGTTGATTCTTGCTATCCTTCCTGTGCTAGTGGAGTCCCATTCAGAAAGTCTTAGACTCTGCCTCTGACTTCAAGTGTTTCCCCATGTTTTCTTTTGGTATTTTCAAAGTTCCTGCTCTTATGCCTAGGTTTTTGAATGATTTTGAATGGAATTTTGTAGAGGGTGCGATGTAGGGACCTACTTTCAATCCTAGACAAGTGGATATCCAGTTTTTCTACTACCATTGTTAAAGACACTGTCTGTTCTCCAATTAGATTTTTGGTTTCTTTGTCCAGAATCAAGTGCTTGCAATTGTGTGAGTTTGTTTCTTCTGTTTCATTTTGTCATCTCCACTTTTGTGTCATTAGCATGCTGTTTTGTTACAATGGATTTGTAGTATAATTTGAAATCAGGTATTGCGATGCCTCCAGATTTGTTCTTTCCATTGAGGATTTCTTTGGCTATTCTGGGTCTTTTGTGCTTTCATATGAATTTTAGGATCACTTTTTTGTAGTTCTGTGAAGAATGTTATTGGGGCTTGGTGGAGATTGCACTGAATCCACAGATGACTTCTCATAATATGTCCATTGTAACACTATTAATCCTGCCAATATATGAATATGGGAATGTAGCAGATGCTCCCTTTCCCTTCGCCCTCCAGCCAGTATACTTGAGCTTGTTAGTTGCCCCGGTAATAGATTGAGTTGCAGTTCCTATTAGTTTTGTTTCTTAGAAATGGCTGGTTATTGTGACACATAGCTGCTCACTGTGATGCACAGTGTAGGAACCAATCCTGAGTTGACAAACCATTCTGCCTTGTACTTCCTGCTTGCTTGTCCCTTTTATAAGCCCCTACACCACTGGAGATCAGGGTGTGACATTTTGGGACTGATCCCTGTCAGCCCATCAGCATAAATAAATCTGCCTCCAAATGCTAGGTGTCATTTTGGTGTTTCCGTTTGCCATTGCAGAACTTCCTGTCTTCTGACATCTTCATTTTTCTTCTGTAGTGTTCTGAAATTGTTACTGTGGTGGTATTTCACAACCAAAGAGTTAGACTGGCCCCTAGGTATTTTATTTTTTTAAAGCTATTGTGAATGGAATTATTTTCCTGATTTCTTTTTCAGCTTGTCCATTATTGGTGTGTAGAAAAATTATTGATCTTTAATGTGGATTTTATATTCTGTTACTTTGTTGAACTCATTTATCACCTTTAAAAGTCTTTTGACAGTTGGCAGAGTCTTCTCAGTTTAGCTCCATGACATCTGTAAACAAGAACAATTCAGCTTCTTCCTTTTCTACTGAGAATTAGTCATTTTCAATAGTCATTCCTTTCTTTGTAAATTGAATCTGGAAGTATTCTCTCCTTCTCTTCATTGTGGGATAGTCTGAAGAGCATTGATGTTTATTTTTGTTTTAAAGTTTGGAAAAATTCAACTATAACCTTGGCTGGTCTTGGCTTTTCTTTGGGAGGGGGGCACTTTTATTATTGTTTCAATCTTATTGCTTTTTGTTTAATTTTTTTTATATCTTCTTGGTTCAGTTTTGATAGGTCACATGAACTTAGAAATTGACTTAAGTTCTTTTCCAGTGGTTTAGAACGTAGATTTTTCAAAGCAATCCGTACTAATACTGTGAACTTCAGAGATGTTCTTTTATGCGTGTATGTGTGCGTGGGGGTGAGTCCCCTTATCTCTAACGTGTTGATGTGGGTCTTTTTTCTCCTTCTTTTGATTAAATTGGCTAACATTATCAATTTTTTTTTATCTTTTCAAAGAGCTAACTTTGTTTCATTAATCCTATCTTTGTTCAGTCTCTATTTCATTAATTTGAGCTCTGATCTTTCTTTCTTTTGGGTTTGGCTTATTCTTATTTTCCTAAGGCCTTGAAATGCAAGATCAAGTTATTTATTTAAGATCTTGCAGATTTTTTAAAGTAGGCCCTCACAGCTATAAGCTTCCCTCCTAGAGCTGTCTTGCTAAACCTGAGAGATTCTGGTATGGTATATTTCCATTTTCATTTTATTCTAAGAAGTTTAGGGGGCCTGCTGGTTAGCTCAGTTGTTGGGGACCTGCCAATTAACTCAGTTGCTTAGGCGCCTGCTCATGCAAATGAAGTCAGGTGCAGGATACTGCAGTTCCATCCCCAGCTCCACTTGCCTTACCATACCTGCCCTTAAGGTAGTCCGAGCCAGCTACCCACCCCCACACCAAAAATTAATTTTTCATTCTGACTTCTTCAAAGACTTATTGGCCATTCAAAAATAAATTGTTCATTCTCCACATTTGTATAGATTAATGTGATTTCTTTTGCCATTGATATTTACTTTTATTCCATTATGATCTAATGAGATGCAATATTTGGTTTTTTTTTTCCTTTTTTTTGCATTTGTTAAGGTTGATATAAGGTCCAAAATATGATTTATTTAGGAGAACACTTCATGAGTTACTGAGAAAAGTGTTTATACTCCAGCTGTTGGGTGGATTGTTCTATAGATTTCAGTTAAGTCCACTTGATCTACAGTGTAGTTTAGCCCTGATGTTTCTTTATTGATTTGTTATGTGGATGACCTATATATGGGTGATAAGGTATCTATTGAAGTCATCCATTACTATTGTATAGAGACCTATGTGTCCCTTTGAACGGTGTTTGTTTTATTAAATTAAGTGTATCAACATTCAGTGCACTTGTGCTTACAATTGTTATTGCGTCTCAGTGCCTTTTCCCATGTACTTACATGTAATGATTCCTGATTATAGCATCCCTAAATATGGTGGATACTGCAGTGGATTTGTTCTCCAAAGCTGCCAGGGAGACAAAAACCACTTTCAGAGTAAACACTTCCCTCCTTCTTGAACTGTATTTGGAGCTTCAAATAACCATGGGCTTTTCCCGGGGCTGTTGCTAGCACTACGTCACTGGGGCTGCCAGCCCGTGCCAGGCCGCCCTTAGTTTCTGCCCCCATCCCCCGAGGCTGGGCTTAGCATTCCAGACGGCTTCCTTCTTTCCTCTGTTGCCCTCTGTTTCTCCGTGATCTTCAGTGTTCCCGCAGCCTTTTCTGCATTCCTACAGTCTTCTCTTTCTTCTTGATAATTGTTTTCCAGGTATCTGGAATTCGGGTCCCAGCGAGGCAATGATTTGCCGTGGGCTTCTCCTTCACCATCTTGAAGCACATCAAGAAGTTAATTCTGGATACAGTGTGCTCAAGTGAGAAAAGTCAGTTAGTGAAGGTATTGACTGTTCTCTCTTAGATTCCTTCATAAGACATAATTGGTAGGCGTATGGTTCACCAGAAAAATACAGAAGCCATGTTGGTTGGAGACGAGCAAGAATAGGCACATCAGTCAACGGCCTTCAATTGTTGACTTTATTTTATCAACAGGGATACAATTTGTCACAGCATTCCAGATAATCTTGAGTCACTTTGTTGCCAAAGGGCATTCCACTTCCACTATGATGAAACAATTCTTTTTTTTTTAGAAATGTATTTGGTTGTTGCAGTGTCTCACTATGCAGCTTGGACTTGTGGTAATCCTTCTGCTTTCAGCCTCCCCAGTGCTGGGATTACAGGCTTGCTCCACTATGCACAGACTCTGGCCAGGTCAGTGCACCTGCAGGTGGGGCTGGTGTGGCATGTGGAGCTGGGGGTTGAACTGTGGTCCCTGCACTACGCAGGGGCGTTAGTATGCTGAGCTATCTTTGCATCCTACAACAATTCTTTAAGTCTTTAAAATTGAGTGATGCAAGTGCAGAATGAAAATTTTTGGGATCTTGGCTACTATGTGATCCTTGAAATAATTTTTCATTTTGGCATTGTCTTTTTTTTTTTTTTCCAGAACTGGATTGAACTCAGGCCCTTGTGCTTGCCAGGGAAGTGCTTATTCCAGTGAGCCATCTCCCAGGCCTGGAAAGTTCTTTTCTGCTCCAACTTTTGAAAGGAGAACATGCAAAGACATAAAGTCACACAGCGTACCTCAGTGATAATAGACAAAGCCACTAAGTAATGAGAAGGGAATATCTAGTTCCAGAATTAGTTCTGCAGTTTCCCAGCTATTTGACTGGCTCTTGTTGCTTAGCATCTTGCAGCTTCAGCTTCCTTTTCCATAGTACAATGGAGACAGCAGTGTTGCTCATAGGATCCATGAGATATTAAGTGTCCTCATTCATGCCAGTCAGAGGGTAGATAGTATCAACAACCACAGCTACCATTTGTTGGCCAATTGTTACATTTGGATACTGTGCTCAGTCCCTTGTAGATTCTTAAGAAACAGGACAGTGTTTCTTTCCTCCTTACAAATTATCTTTGTCTTCTTACTCTCTTTTCCCCAATGTTAGAAAGAACTAAAGCTAGAAAGCACATTGAAGGTTATAGCCTAGTAGAAAAAGACCAATAAGAAACCTGTAAGCAAATACATATGTGAAAGAATTTCAGACAGTAAGTGAGGAGAAGGGGCTAGGAGATGTGAGGAGAAAAAAGTGGAAGAGGAAAAAAGTGGAGGAGGAAGCAGAGGAGAAGAAGAGGAGACAATAGAATGGGGATATTTTGGAAATACTAGTCAAGAGAGCAAACTCCAAAGAGGTAACCTTAGAAAAGAAATAGGAAAGAAGTGGAGGAAGAGCATGAGAAAGATGTAGGACAAAAGGGGTAGAGGCACAGGGTGCAATGAGTTGAGAGGAGAAGGAAAAGATCAGGGATTCTAGTGCTTAGTAGATGACAAGGGGCATGTATGACATGAGATGGGAAATTGTACCTCCTAGACAGAGCAAGAAGGCTGAAACTTTTGTTTCAATTGTCCTTCCACAGTTCCACTTTTCTGCTCTACCCAACTTCCCTTCTGCTTCCTCTGTGCCTTGGCATTGCAGAGCAGAGTGAATTTGTGTGACTCAGCTCTGCTCCTAGGGCTGTGTTGTCTCTTGGCTTGGTGAATACAAAGTGTGTCAGTCTGCACTGGTTTCGAATGGGGCTTTGGGCTTGAGTAGAGCAGGGGCCTTCTTTGACTTTGGGTTTTTAATTTTGGACCTTGCAGTAAGAGTGCATGAAGCCAGGATCAGTTCATGATCCTGGAACCCTAGCTCTGCTGCTCTGGGCTTACTCTGTGGGAAGCCAGTGAAGACTGTAGCCTGTTTTTCCCCTGCAGTGCATAGACAAGTTCTTATGGGAGTTTCTTCACTTCTTTGCACATCAAGTCCTTCTTCTATAGATAGGGATCGTTATACTTATTGCTTCCCAGAGTTATGATAAGAATTGACTTTGAGAAGTAGTAAAGAGCCCAGAGAGTAGGGCTGGAGAGATGGCTCAGTAGAATAAATGCTTCCCTGGCAAGTACAAGGGCCTGAGCTCAAAAGAGCCCAGAGAAGTAGCATCTGGAGTTAGGACCCCCAGGTTCCTTTCCAATTGAAATGTATCAGTGTGGGATGTGAGATCCACTTTCTTAAGCTCTGTGCACTCCAGATTTCTTATCCCCAGCAAGAAGATGATCGCAATATCTATTTCACATAGTTGTTATGACAAGTAAATTGAAACACTTCATGTAAAGCGCTTCAAATGGTGACTGTCATTTGACTACAGCACTGGGAAACAGCCCTGGGTTAGAGGCACTTGATGGATGTCTATTATGAAACCCTGATTTCTATGAAAAATGCTCTGTAGGGCGAGGCAGGTCACACAGATAAATGAGGGCAGCCAGCCCTGGGACAAAGCAGCAAGTACACAGGCTGATCTGTCTGGACAGGTTGCTGTGTCTTCGCCGGAGCTGAATATTTCTGTGCCAGCAGGGTCACATGTAAATTCCATAAGAGAAGCTGGAAATCCAGAATTACTAGATAAAATTTCCAGGTTATTAATAATAGCATTTAACCCATAGAGTTTCAGAATAACTTGTTAAAGAAACACATGTTTTTAGGAAGGTGGACATGATCCTGGATCACTAGATTAGAAATGCCAGTCGGACACTGCAGGGTCATTGTGATATCAGTCAGGGAGGAGGTCTGGGAAAGGATCAAGAAACCCCAGGACAGGCAGGGCCAGGGAGGTGATGGCCAGCTTTGGGGTAGGAGAAAGAGTGAACTTGGAACAAGCTGGATACTAAACAGGTGAAGCATGTGACCTAGGGTAACCCAAGCATGCTTTACAACCTGAGCAGGCACTGGCCCCAATGCCTTAGATGTCTGTACTTTGCATATATGTGTTGTTTTTATTTCCTTAACAGTCAGTTTACACAGAGGCAGCATTGTTTAATTCCACTGCTTCCTGGACCCCAATTTGCACCTGTTGTGAACAGCTATGGCATCACCCTTAGTTAAGCAACAGCCTTTGTCTTAAGGCTGCTATGAGCCTTACTTGAGGCAGGCATCTAGAAGGGGTTGTTCAAGGGAAGGCTTTGCCAGTGTCCGATGAGCCAGTTCACTTACCGAATGACAGAACATGCGCTTGGACAGTGCTATAGCTTTAGTGGAGAACCTGGGTTATCACACAGCTGTGTGGTTGAGGCTTTTATAACAACATAATTCTAAGGCTTCATGGTGTAATGGTCTTCTACCCACTGACAGACAAAACCCAAAATCAGAGGAAAAAATGATAGCTTCACCTTCATTGCTAATATTTAGAGTGAGAATCACACATTGAATGTCACATAGAAGTTACAGGACAATTCTACTAGTTAGTTGGTGAGTAGTTTTTAAGGAGGGATCATTTTGGTCTCCCAGGAGACACTTAGCAATGTTTGGAGACCTTGTTGATTATCATAGCTGAGGGAGGGACTTGCTATCTGTGTCTAGTGGTAGAGGCCAGGAGTGCTGCGAAACATCCTAGAGGCACAGGACAGCCCCATACAAGAACTAACAGGCCCGAACGTTTGAGAGACTAAAAATTCATACTAGCATAAGTTTAGGACTTACATTCGCGACACTACATTACAGGCATAAATTAAAGACTGCTATGCACATGCACTGGGCTATAGGTGGATAAGTGTGACTATGGCAAATTGCCATCCTCTCATGAAATCTTTGATGGGTCAATTAAACCAACAATGGATGCAGGAAACAACTCACCTGCTGTTAACACCAAGACATTATTGTCACTATAAATAGGAGCTGCACATGTGAGCCCCTGCTCCCAACACCAAAAGACCAGCATGTTGGTCCACAGATCACACCAGCAAGCAGAGCTTGGAAAGTGGACCTGAGGGCAGTGATCTTTTTCCTGAGAGACCCACCAATTAGCTTCACCCCCAACTGCTTCTGGTGGGTGACAGCGTTCGTGTTCTCTGACATCTTGCTCTCATGGTAGGTGCTCTAAAGCAAAGGCCATTTAAAAGCATATTAAATAAGGAGTTTATACAGCAGTGTGCTGTGGACCCACTATTTGTCAAGTACAGTGTTTCCTAGGAGATGCCCTGAACTGAAGATGTGGGTCACTATTTCCAAAACAGAGGCTTTACCCTCAAGTAGACACCCCACTTTAGAGGACAGAGAGTAAAATGCAGTGGTTGATAAATTCAGGATGCTGAGGTGAAGCACTATATTTTATAAAATGTCCATTAGGAAGTAAGACAATAGTTGTGATAGATTTTTATTTGCTAAATAGTTTTGGTTTTTTAAGTAATAACTTGAATAAATTTATTTATTTATTTGGTACAGGGTCTCGTTACACAGCTCAGACTTGAAGTGATCCTCCTGTCTCAGCCTCCCCAGTGCTGGGAATACACTGGGAATACCTGTATGCACCACCACACCTGGCTTTGGTGGCCTGCACAGCATACCTGGGGGTGCCACGGCATGTGGTACTGGCAGTGAAACCCATATCCTTGTGCTTGCCAGGTGGTGCTTAGACTGCTGAGCTATCTCTCCAGCTCTGAAATAATAATTTGAAGGAAAAAAAGATTTTAGTTTCACTTCAAGAGGGCAAGAGTGGAATCTGGCTTTTGAATAAAATCTGCCCTACCAAACTATGAAGCCTTTCTTCCTGATCTGACACAATCTCATTATGCACCATGGAGGTCCTATATCCTGGAAGAACTCAACAGAAACCAAAATTCAAAATATGTACTTGTAAGGAGATCTTTAAAAGTTGTTAAGCTTAATTCGTGTACGCAGCCTTTTATCCTTTTCAAGTTTGTGTTCTTTTCTCTTAGTTTACATTATTACGACTCTCTCATTTGGCCTCAAACAAAAATAGGAAGAGTTTGTATTTACGCTGTCCTTGCTAAAGGCCACACGTGCTTCCTATTAGCTACTTGCACATCTCACTTGTGACATTCACTTACTTACTAGAAAATAAAACTGAGCCCAGGGAAGTTAAATAATTTGTTAAAACTGATTCACAAAGGAAGTAAGGAACTGAGATTTTGTTTTAGATGATTTGGTTCCAGAACGTTGAATGTGAACATTATTCAGTGCCAACCAGTCCGTGGAGTTTGGTCTGAATGAGGACAATTTTTCAGAACCGTCTCAATCAGTTTTGCCGTGGGGAATGCTGAAGAAATCGACTCTTGTTTTTCTGAGACTAGTTTGAATTCTTCTTATTGTCTACAGATTCGGAGACATTTTGGGACAGTTTTGAAAGACTGAAGCATAGGCACTGAGTGAAAACATAGGTTAGAAGTGACGAAGAAGCCAGTCAAACCTGTTGGCTCATGAATATTAACGCTATCTCAACCTCCTCATCTGCAAAGTGAATTCCAGCTCTCCTTTGCGTTGTTGTAAGGACTGGACAACGTAATTCAGGTAATGCGCCTGACTGGTGGCTGGCACACGGCACGTGCACTGTCCGCGAATAGAGTGGATATTGTGCACGATGGTAAGGAAAAAGTCGCTAAATTTAATGGAGATTAAAGGAAGGTGCATTCAGATTGAGTGGACTTGAGCTGGCAGAAAGGCAAAACGGCGCAGGTGTGCGATCTGTCGGACCTAAGGCACCTCCTGTTGGGCTTTCCAGGGCAGCACTGATCGTTGGGTGGACAGTCCTGCGGGCGGCATCTAGTGCGCACGTCCTTTCCCATCCTTCGCTCTTATGATTGGACGTGTGAGGCCCAGGCAGACTATGAGCCTTTAATGAATCTCAGAGGAAGAAGGTTACTCTAAGTCATGGCCACAGGCCTGGCACACGTGTGTCCAGTCCCGGGATTTCAGGAATTCCCAAGAGTCTTTATGATTTCGATCCCAGATTCTAGGTAGTGGGATAGGTCTGGACACGAGTTGGCACTGGGGCACTGCTCAGATTCAAGTGAATGGAGGAGGAGGAGGGGCCCTGCAGCCCCTACCCACGCTGACTATCACGGAGCTGGCAGCTACATCTCTGATAAACAGCCTGTATTTATTTATTTACTTATTTTTGTGCAGTGCGGGAGATTAAGTGCAGGATGTGATGAGCTACGTCATAGCCCTTTTTGTTTATTTATTTATTTTATTTTGAACTGGTCTTGCTAAGTTGCCCAGACTGAGCCTGAGTTTTTGGTGTTGCTCCTGCCTCAGCTGCCCAGTGCTTGGGGTAACGGTGTGGCCCATCCTCCCCAACGTCTGATAAATATTGCAAAACTACAAGACAGAATTCTGTATCTGCCAAGGAGAATTAAGATTGCCCTTGAAAACTGCCTTAACATTTTGGAAATTTGATTTATAAAGGACGGGTATTATGTACTGTCCACGTCCACAAAATATGTACCTTCATAATTTGTGACATATTTCTTGCTAGTAATCTTTTCCTTTCCCATGTAGTAACATTTCTGAATTTAAAAATAAGAGCAAAGAAAAGGAACAAAAGGCAGGAATGGGAAACTAAAGACATGAATGAGTTAAATTTTGTTATAAAACAAACAGCATTTATTATTTTGGTATCAAATAGCAAAATCACACAAAGAAGATGATAGGATCCGGTGTGTAGTGCAAACGAACTGTCAGGGATTACTGAAGTTTATGGATGCCAAGTAATTAAGGTATTCCAACATTGTATGCATAAAGGAATGGAAGAGAGTATGGTGCGGTGTTGAGAAATGCAGGCTGGGTGATTTCTGGGTCACAGCGAACTTGAAAAATCGTAGACCTGGAAGGGGAAGACCTCAGGGTCTTCACAAGGGAGGGCTTCCAGTTGGGAAGGTTCGTGAGCGAGGCAGCTTTCCTGGAGAATAAAATCCTATTAAAATGAGGAAGGATCGCCCTCTAGAGGTCAAAGACAGTATAATTGTAAACTGGATTAGAGTTCTGCAGAAGGGACTCCCTTGCGACAGGATTTTGAAGCTTATGGAGACACTATGTGGGAGACATGAATTCAAAAGGGTTGCCAAGGAAAAGCACTTTACCAAATGGTACTAATTAGCGTATTTCAGGTAATTGGATAATCCAGTTTACTCCTCTTCCGAGGCTCTTGCACCACACTAATTAAATAAAGCAGCAAATCTTTAATGACAAATACCTTTCATAAGCGGCAAAATTTAGAACTATAAACAAAGAAACAGCGGTTAATTAGCAACTGGTGGCCTGTGGCTCTTTATTCATTCTCATCCCTGCTATGAGGGTGACTGCTTTAAGTTCATCATTAGAATATGGTTAATTTGTCAACACTGGACAGAATTTACTGAAATACAGGGTTTGTGTGCAGTCATACTGTTGGACTATGAACATTCCGAGGTCAATTAATGAGGTGCATGTGGTTAGACTTGAGCAGACTAGAAATTTCCTTGACAACATAATCTTAGCAGTAATTAATAAGGCATACTAATGAATGCCTGACCAGGGTTAAGACTGGCATCCAAGATGCAGGATATTTTCATTCAAACTTGGCTTCACTACAAAAATGGCACACACCCAAGATATTTATATCTGTCTGCTCTGATCACTGAAGATTCAATGTATTTATTTCAATACTAGCAAGTTTCCAGCACTGGAAACTCATTTTCAGAGAAATATAATTTACCTCTGGTAAACAAGGTAGTATGCAAATGTTGTGGAAATTTGATCTTTTTATCTATGCAAATCCTTAATGAGTTGGTAATTGAGAAGGAATAGAACTATGTAAGGACTGCCACTTGGCTCTGTACTAGTTGCCATTAGAGTGTTTAGAAACTATCAGAGGAGGGGAAAACCCACCTTTCTCTTAAGATGTATTTCTGAATGGTGACTTGGTTCTACATTGAGAGTGGGCTGAAAGCACAATGGATCTTAACTGACAGCTCTCATAAGATTATAAATTCCAGGATTCAGGCATAAAATCAGTGAAGGAGAGTTATGGCATCACAAAAGTATAAGTCGAAGAGCTAAAAGGCAGGATGCAAAATTGATTTGAAAGATGAGGCACTTAAAACTCAGGGGACAGATGTAAAAAACTAGCAGGGAAAGAGTCTTCATGGGCTATGTGCAGAAGTGTTGTACCATTGACTTGAATTTAATTTGGTGCATGGATATTACTGCTTTTTTAAAAAATGTATTTCGTACAGGGTTTCATTATACAGCTTGGAGTTGTGGTGATCCTCCTGTCTCAGCCTCCCGAGCGCTGGAATTACAGGCCTGCTCCACCATTTCTGGTTTTGGTGGCTGTCTCAGCATGCCCAGGGCAGGGCCAGCATGGCATGTGTACCAGGATTCAACTTGGGTCCTTGCGTTTGCCTAGCCAGGCACTTACACTGCTGAGATATCTCTGCAGCCTTGGATATTGCTGTTTTACATCAAGGATCCAGGCCTACAAATGCTTTTAGGTGAATTAGATGTCATTGTATCTCAAATAACTTGTTGATACATATTTCCCCCCTTTATATTTCTTAAAAGACTGCAAATGATGGAAAATATCACTCAAAAATGACCTGGAGATTTCTCTGTTGATTCTAAAGAATATTTGGTGAAACAATTATTTTTTTCACGTTTGTATTTTTTTATTGAGAAACAAACATCAATTAGATAGTTTCAAAGCTGATTAATAAGACAGTTTCAATAATTAATACATTGTACATTATTATCTTCTTGGTGGTTACCCATAATATAAGAAGCACTCAGAATATCCTGTCCAAACACTATTAGTATAAATCTTCTCATGAGTTAAGTGAAAGTATCTGTACATCTATCCTAAGTATTCTGTATATACAAATACAAAATGGTCCTTCCTTTGTAGCCCCTTTTTTTTTGTTTAGTCCTATCAGAGATGGGTATTCCATTGGCACCTATATACTATAAGCGCATGAATTCAGCAAAACAACCCAACACAG
>PVKA01010226.1:49006-65327 GCA_004027165.1 Ctenomys sociabilis
TTTTTTTTTTTTTTTTTTTTTTTTTTTTTTTTTTTTTTTTTTTTTTTTTTTTTTTTTTTTTTTTTTTTTTTTTTTTTTTTTTTTTTTTTTTTTTTTTTGGTAGAACCAAGGATTGAACTCAGGACCTTGTGATTGCCAGGGAAACATTTATTCCACTGGGCCATCTCCCTGGCCCCTATACCTCGTTTTTATACTTTTCTACTGGGTGGTTAAGACCAAGACAAAGCAAGACCTATGTAACAAGAAATGTAACTTTTGTATCTGATAAGGTCAGTCAAGTACCCTCAGGGTTTAACCTGTAACCCTGTACTGTACTTGGTAGATCCTTTATCAGTGTCAGTTATGTGTATGAGTCAGAGCCATTGCTTGACCAATTTGCTCTCTGTGAAAGCCTATGAGAAAGTTTTCTCTCCATGTGACTCTCCTTAGGCACACTATCCATCATAGATCGCATTCCTCTGTGGCTCCATAATCTCCTTGATCAGAAAATTTGGGGTACAAAGAGTTCCATGATATTACAGTACAGGTTCTCCTATGTCCTGAGTCTTCACTGACCTTGAAAGGCTAGGGATAAAATGTTGGCTGACCTTGCAGCTCTTCCTTTTCTCTAATTTTTGATCTGCAAACTTAGGTTATTACCCCTCCAGAAGAGAAGCTTATTATTACCCTGCAACATATGCAATTCGGTTTACCCTCATTATCTGTCTCAATATCAGGCAACGTAGACATAACATAGAATGGGTATTTTCCATCAAGTATTGAGATATTAAACTTTAAAGTCCTTGTAAAACATGAAGAAAACAATGTTTTTAAAAATAGGAATCAACACTTACGTATATTTACACAAAAATTTAAAAATCTATCCATATACAGCATTGTACCAGGACCGTCCTGTGACATTTTTTCCTGTCTTACTTTACATTTATTACCATTTATTTAAAAAAAAACCTTTTATGTGAAAGACAGTACAGTAATACTTGGTATGTCATGACAAGAAGTATGTATTTAGAAGATTGGAATGACAGGCATTCCAAGTGTGATCCTTCTGTTACACATTGATATCTTCAGTGTAGTTGCATGGTTCACAGGTGTCAGCATGTATAGTTAGTCAGGGTGAGAATCCTACCAATTAGCTGCTAGTTTCAAAACCTGCTGATGTTTCTCAGGATCACTGTCTTACCCATCTAGTGCATATAAATGTATGGCTTTGCCCCTGTCATGTTTCCCAGCTTTTCTCCTTGCCCTCTCCTCATTGTCCAATTCTCAAGTTCTCACTTTCCTTTTAACTGTGTTATACCTTTCTATTTGTAATTCTTCTTTTGAATACTTATACTAGAGAGACAACATGATATTAACACATGTGTGTCTGATTTATTTTGCTTATAAGTATATCCTCAAATGATATCCATGGAAATATGAAGGATTCAAGTTTATCATTTTTTTTAGCTGAGTAGTATAAAAATCCATTGTATAAAAATACCACATCTTTTTCAACCATTCGTCATATGATGGGCATCTTGATTGTTTCCAAGATTTGGCTATCACAAATTGTTCTGCTATAAACATAGGTACGATGATACGACTATGTTAATATAATACTTTTTCAGTTCCTCCAGGAAAATTCCCAGTAGGGGGATAGCTGGCTTGAATGGGATTTCAAATCCTACTTTTTTAAGGAGGCGCCACACTGATTTCCATAATGGTTGCACCAGTCTACATTCCTACCAGCAGTGGAGAAGGGTTCCCTTTTTCCCACAGCCTCTCCAACATTTGTTGTTGGTTCATTTCTTTATGATAGCCATTCTTTCTGGGGTGAGATGGTATCTCAGTGTTGTATTGATTTGCATTTAACGGATGGCTAGTGATGTGAAGCATTTTTTCATATACTTATTTTCTTCTTTAATTTTATCCTCTGAGAAATGTTTCTTCATCTTGGATGCCTATTTCTGGATTGGGTCTTTAAATTTAGGGGCCCTAATGTTTTTTAGTTCTTTATAAATTCTAGAGAGCAGACCTTTGTCTGACTGCTTATAAGTTAGGATTGCTTTGAAATTTGTGGGTTGTCTTTTCACTTTGTTGGTAATTTCTTTGGAAGTGCAAAAACTTCTCAATAAGAGGTGGTCCCAGTTGTTAATTCTTTCAAGTATTAACCATGCGATTTGATTTTTCTTCATGAACTCTTTGCCTACCCTTACGTCTTCAAGAGTTCCTCCTACTTTCTCTTCCAGGAGATTGAGTGTTTCTGTTTTAATGTTTAGATCTTTAACCCATTTTGACTTTAGCTTAGTGCATGGTGATAGACCTGGGTCAAGTTTTAGTTTTCAGCATGTAGAAAGCCAGTTTTTCCAGCACCATTTGTTAAAGAGGCTATCTTTCTTCCAGTAAGCTTGTTTGGCCCCTTTGTCAAAGATCAGATGACTGAGTGTGTTCATAGAGGCCTCTGCATCTTCTAGTCTATTCCATTGATCCTCAGGTCTATTTCATTGCCAACACCATGTTGATTTTATCACAGAATCTTTGTAGTATAATTTCAATTCAGGAATTGTAATGCCTCTTTCTTTGCCTTTGTTGGTCAGGATTTCATTTGTTATTCTAGGTGCTTTGTGGTTCCAAATAAATTTTAGGAACGATTTCTCTAGGTCTGGGAGGTATGTTGGTGATAGTTTGATAGGGTTTATATTGAATCTGTATAGCAATATTGGGAGTATGGCTATCTTCACAATGTTGGTTCTTCCTATCCAGGAGCAAGGAATATCTTTTCATTTTCTGAAATCCTCTACAATCTCTTTTTTCAGAGTAGTGTAATCTTCTGTGAAAAGATCTTTGACCTCTTTAGTTAGGTGAATTCCAAGGTTTCCACGATGCTATTATAAAAGGTATTATTTCTCTAATTTCCTTCTTACTGCTTTTGTTATTTGGTAGAGGAATGTTATTGACTTTTGGGTATTGATATTGTATCCTGCGATGCTACTGAATTTGTGTATCAATTCTAGTAGCTTATTGGTGGAGTTTCTTAGGTCTTCCAAGTAAAGTATCATGTCATCTGCAAATAATGATAATTTAACTTCTGTGTTACCTATGCTTATTCCTTTTATTTCTTTCTCTTGTCTAATGACTCTAGGTAATGATTACAGAACTATATTTCAATAGGAGGGGCGATAGAGGGCCTCTTTGTCTTGTACCAGATCTGAGAGTAAAATATTTCAGTTTTTCCCCATTTAGAATTTTATATTAGCCATTGGGTTGTCATAGATGGCTTTTATCAGACTGAAATAGAGGCCTTGTATTCCAATTTTCTATAGGACTTTGAACATGAATGAGTGCTGGACTTTGTCCAAAGCCTTTTCTGCATCAATTGAGATGATCATGTGGTTTTTATTTTTGGCTCTATTGATATAGTGTATTACATTTATAGATTTGTGAATATTGAACCATCTTCCAGGTGGGATGAATCCTATCTGGTCATGGTGTGATATGATTATTAACCTGAAATTATGTAAATATTATATTTTTGCTGTAAAATTACTTAGCATTTACTAAGCACTTAAAATTATTAAAAGTATAATGGACTGATGTGTTTTCCTTTTAGAAAAGAAAGGATAGACCATTTAGTACCTATGAGAAGCCTAGTGCATATTTTAATAAATTGAGCCAAAGAATCAAACACACACACACACACACACACACACACACACATCCACACACACACACTCACTACACCTCTTCACATAACATACCCCACATTATTTTTCTCTATAACTAAAGCAACTCATCTAAAGTAGCATACATGCAATTGATGGGCTAACCAAGCTTGTAGTATAAGAGGTATGATATCTTAAGTGTATACTCTCCAAACTTCTTTTTATGTCTTGTTCTTTATTATGCAGAGCTATATACCCTTGAAAGAACTATAATTTGATATCAATAGCGTTGAGCTCATTCTCCTGGCTGAAGGGAGCCTGTGCAGTTACCCACAATACAACAGGGTGGGTGCATTTCCCTCGGTGATGGATCAATCAGCTCTGCATCTACTCAGCACGGCTCCTCAAGCGCTCCATGGCAGTGGAAGACTTCTGCTTACACTACCAAGAGAGCCCCTGGGAACCTGGTGACATGCCACTCTGCAAGTGGTGGCATGCATATATATATATATAGTATAAAGCTATATAAAGTATGATTTGCATATGGGTATATGTATAATATTGTACTACAAATAAAACAATATACTTTAATATAAAATTATATGTAAAGTCATATGAATGTTTTATATCACAAACATATACATATATTATAGCTTACATAATTATAATAGTTAATATATTATGGTTATGTCTTTGATATAAAATTATATTACATATGTTATTTTTGATACAGCAGAAATGTGAAACACATATTTAAAATTTCTCCCAAGTGCTTAAGTCTGTTGGTTTGGCTCAGTTGTTATGGAGTGGAAGGGATAGGGAGGAGGAATTAATGAGGTCTAAAAAAATCAGGAACTCAGCAAAATATTCCAATATAGTCCAGTAGTCCAAAATAGTAGTGGGTTTTTCATACAACTGGCAGTGTCAGAAGTTATTGACTTAAGCCTTGTACAGCTCAGCATATTAACATGGCTTTACTTTTTACACTTCATTTTTATACTTTTCTGCTGAATTTTAAGACCAAAATAAGCGAGACCTGTATAACAAGAAGTGTAACTTTTGTATCTGATAAGGTCAATGATGTATCATCAGGTTTTACCCTGAAACCCTGTACCGCAGTTTGCAGATCCTTTGCCAGTGTCAGCCATGCGGATGAGTCACGGCCATTGCTTGACCAATTTGCTCTCTGTGAAAGCCTAAGAGAACATTTTCTCTCCATGTGACTCTCCTTGGGCACAGTCTGGGATACCCATCTCTAACAAAACTAAATAAAAAATGGGATACAAATGAAGGACCATTTTGTATCTATATATTCAAAATAGTTAAGATAGATAGATGACTACTTTCTCTTAATTCAGTGAATAGAAAGATTTGTGTTTATGGACAGGATGTCATATCTCCATCTTGTACTATGAATAATCACTAAGAAGACAATAATATGCAATGTATTAATTATTGGAACTGTCCTACTAATCAGTATGATTAGTAATGAAACTGTCTCATTGCTATTTGTTTCTCAATAAGATTATTTTAAAAAAGTAACTACACAAGTTTGGCATTTGCATGGATGTGACTGCAGCAGGCATGGTGTTTTCCTTGCTTTTTAAAAATTATTTTTGGTCCTGCTAAGGGAGGAATGCCCACTTGTCAGTCCCGTGATGCTGAAGTGTTGTGACAACATCATTGTCTTGTACTATTACGGTGCTGTAGTTATGAAGAAAAGCTGGGGGCACACAAGACAGGAGTAAGAAAGAGAGACATAATGTTAGTGTTTGGAGGATAGCATGATTTTGTAGTACGAAAATTTCATTAATTCCTACTGTAAGTATTGAAAGAGCTGATGGTCAATTGATTCCAAGTTGCTTTTAAAGAGGCTTAATTTCTGTCATCACCAGAGGCTTCTTAGATCTGATGATGATTTTAATGTAACCAGGGCCGAAGTGGCTATCTGAGGTTATGTAGGGTTACCGCTGCTTGCCTCCTTCCTTTTTCCACCTGCGGGAAGCAGCGTCAGCACCATGCATGCACCACCCTTCATTCAGGCAGAGCTCACCTAGAGCAAAGCTTTCTGAAAGAAGACACAGGAGATTCTCTCTTCCCCCTGTCCTTACTCTACCCCCATGGCTTTGTCTGATTCTTTCTGGAATAGGACATAATGCCTGAAAGCTGGCTTTTCACTCAAGTACATATATGTCTTAGGAAAACAGGCATTGATCTAGGCAGTTGTATCTATGAGGCTATAACTATACATTTATACATATTTATTCTTCACACTTCCAAACATGACTAGATTTAAAAATCTGCTCATATTTCTTGTGCATAACTACACAATGTACTATGAAGATCTAAAATATGTATTTTTTCACATCTACAAATGCCCTGAAAATTGGGGAAGAACAGAAAGTAAAAGTATTAATTATTCATAAGCTAGCAGAGCATTTGTGAATTGAAACCAAGAGTCCAGAGAGCTTTTCAGAGTTCCTGACCTAAAGAGCCAGAGAAACTAGCAATGGAGGAATCAGGCTTTTTCTCTATAATTCGAATGTGTTTCAGTAGCCCAACTGATAGTGAAAATTTTAAATAAGTTTGAAATATATATATTTTTTAGTTTTGATGTAGATATTAAACTAGAAAATTAGTAATGATTGTGAAGTTTGGGTAATACTCATACTACATATTATTTCAAATATCAATTAATAAAAGGATTTGCTGGTAGTAGAAAAATGTGGCTAATGTAGGAGATGATACCAAAGCTCTGAATTCCTTTGTATTTTTCAAATTCCCCCTGCCCTCAGTGAGTGATTGCTTCTAGTAGATTCTGCTCTTTCCAGATCCCCAGTGCACAGAATCGACAGCCCCTGGAGCTGCTGGTGACTCCAGATATGGAAATATGAGGACCCTAAGTCCCATGCCTCCATGGGAACAAATAACTCAGAGCTGTAATCGACACTCCAAAGCTGTCCAGCAGGGTCAGGCTGAAGCTCCCTGCCCCTCCCCTCATGGGCTCCTGCCTGGAGTAGCACCTTGCTTTGCTTTCTTCTTTCTGACACCATTTCCCCCACTTCCTAACGTACTCCCTTACACATTAATCCATATCTCAAGCTCAGCTTCTGGGGAAATCAGACCCAAGAGGCCGAAGGAACAGGGGAAAAGAGATGAGCTGTCCTGCAGTCCAGAGCATGCTTATTTTGCACATTCACTAACATCTTATCCAGTCCTTGCACTATCAGCGAAGTGGAACCCACTTCAAAAGGAAATTATAGTTCAATATCTCTTCTGTCTACCTAAAGGTATCGTTGTTCAAACCAAGAATTTCACATCTTTTTTTTTTTTTTTTTTTTTTGTCTTTTTGAGACAGGGTCTCACTATGCAATTCAGGCTGGCCTTAAGCTCACTTTGTAGTTCAGGCTGGTCTCGAACTCACAACAGTCCTCCTGCCTCAGCCTCCCGAGTGCTGGGATTACAGGCATGCGCCAACCATGCCCGGCTGTCACATCTTAATGTTAATAATCAGTATAATAGAGTCAATAGATAATTATAGTTTATGTAAAAATTGAAAATCAGCTAATAAAATTAGGAAAAGTAAAGCAGACACATTTGAGATGCAGTTCCACAGCCATGACACATACATGTTGCTATGCATGCTATATGTGTGTCCATAGACAAATGTTCACAACTAATCAACAGCTCATGATGACACGGGGCCACAGACCACATCCATGTAGATGAAGACTGCTTCGCCAGCCAACCTAAGTGCCCAAGAACATCACCAAAAGCGTGTCTTTCTCAGTTCCTGCTTCTGTGTTTTTTTTGGTTTTTTTGTCTTCCATATTTGAGCTTTTGTTCATTGTGTTGAGGATCAGTGTAGATGATTCACTTTGTACACAACTCTTAACACAAACACCAACCCCCCCCCCCCCCAGCTATCGGTATTCAGTTACTCCTGTGACTTTCCAGCTTGAAATTTAGAGGCGAATTTTCAGTCAGAGGATTAAGTACCAGTGTCTTCAAATGCTAACAAAATGTCATGTAAGTCCCACCGATTCACCATTTTGTGTCACTACACTACTCAATTTCTTTTTAAATTTTTCACAGCACTTTAACAAAATTAAACTGGACTACCACTGCCAAAGATGTTACGGAGTGCACACGATTCTGACAGGGCAACAATTAGGAAGTAGTTTTCCTTAGGAAAGAATTCTACTAAAAACAATGGGAATAGAACTCATTTAAAATATCCAAGACATTAAATGCATGACTGTAATTCCAAATTGCCATTTAGTAGGCAGGATGTAAAACTACCCCCACCTATGGAATGTTAAGCTGATACCCAAGTAATTACAGCCTGCCATAATTCAATTTCCTACTATTTTCTGGTTGTACCAAAAAATAAACAACCAGAGAATAATTTCACCTCTAAAAAAATCATTTACACTAAAAAATGCATTAAAAATATTTTCTAGAGCTACTAAAAAATTTATATTTGTGAAAGGTTTGGTAAAAATATTCTTTTGGATTGTACAAGAAGGGAGCCAGGGAGCACTGGTGAGACATGGAGTGTGAGCAGTCAGCCCTGCTTCTCTCTCTTCTGCTTCATCAGAGGCTGCACTCTGGAGCTCCTCACTTGCTGCAGGTCAGTCTTCCTTGGTTACTTGCTTAGCCATACAGCCTTGGTTTCCTTTTCTTCTTTGCTTGCATTTTTTTGTCGCAAGATTTATCCTTTCCCACTGCCTTCTGTCTTCATTTCACACTTTAGCAGGAGCAGCCTTAATGGACAATCTCATTGACTTCCTCTTGGGCTCCTCCTTCGCCAACCCTTTGGCCCAGCTCGTGGGCGTCTTGGTGGCAAAAGGGGCTGGGGGTGCATGCAGAAGCGGCAGGCCGAGGCACGTGGGCACCTCGAGGAGCTACAATGCTGGACCACTGCCATTCCTCCTGCCACCAGAGCTGCTGGGATTTGTGTTTCTTAATGTCGCCTTTATTCCCTGGGTTCATTCTTGGTGTCCTTCCTTGTGGAGGCCTTGATGGTGTCCTGCTAAATTTGAATCTTTTAGAAACAGCTGTTCTTACCCAATAGCTATAAAGGACTGACACCAAATTTCTTTAAATCGTTCTAGGTCTCAGATCTATTCTTGAAGTAACAATGTGTGCAAAGCAATAGAATCTCCTATTGGCTAATCTTAATCTCATGTTCACCTTTTGAGAAAGGTGGTTGCAGATGGTGTCAGCTGATGTGGTCAAATCACTCAAGCCAGGAAAGGGATTATTCTCTGAAATGAGACCAGGTGATTATTTATAGGGGCAGGAAATCTCAGTGTTGGCCAGGTTAGATACAACAATTGTCTCCTGCAAGTTTACAAAGTCAAATGGGCTATAGAGGCTGGCTTTTTAAAGTAAGGAAAGTGAGAAGTGCCTTACTTCACGTCAAAGGATCAGATGAACTTTAATTTTTAAGGGAATTTAATATTTTGTTATTTTCCTTGCATACTTTGACTAACAGATTACATAGGAAGATGCTGCTGAAGTGCAGATTGCTTCCAATTTTAACCTTACCAAATATGGACCCCAACATAACATTGAAGGAATGTGGCGAATACTCATATCATGTACTTTAACCATATGCTGGTAAGTTCAGCTGGAGATTTCTGTAACTTTATGCAAACTCTTGGTGTATTGCATTTAGTGAAGAGTTTCCATTGAAAAAGAAAGTTATCTGTGAAAGTTTATCATAAGGAATTGGCCTATGCAGTTACGGAGGCTCAGAGCTCAATGGTCTGCCATCCACAGTCTGGAGGTACAGCCAAGGAGTGATGCGATTTGGTGAGAAGGCTGGAGAGTTGGAAGAGTGGACTGGTGTACATCTGAGGAGTAGGGCTGCAGAAGGCGAGACATGTCCCAGCCAAAGCAGAAAGGCTGGAAAAATATGAACAAATTCTTTATTTTTTTACCTTTTGTTTTGTTTAGGCCTTTAATAGATTGAATAAAGCTTACTTTCATGGAGCCAAGATCTATGTCATTGACCCCACCAGTCCATATTCTAACCTCATTCAGAAACACCCCTACAGACATGCCCAGAAATTATCTTTATTATTAGCTTTTGGTGCAGGAGATTGAATCCAAAGTCTCAGGCCTGCTAAGCATGGAGTCTACCTCAGAGCTACACCTCTAGTCAAGAAATATTTTTTAATGTGGTTACTCCATATCCAGTTGACACATAAAATTATCATCATATCTGGTAAAATAACCAAGTAATGGCATATTTTGAGAGCTTTTGGACGTGCAAGGTCTCTAGATAGTTGTGCCAAAAGAAATACCTGATCTCTTAAGTTTTTTTCCCTTGGAGTTTAAAGCTTTAGCAGATAATCTGGAAATTTGACAATTTTCTGGGGGATAATTAGAGTACACAGTGTTACTGTGAGAATTGCTCTTATACAATTCTACTTCCTCTTTAATGGTGGATCTTTTCTTTGTGAGGAGTACCATATTACGGGAAGACTTGGGGAATTTAATTATTAAGTTAAACAACTCCTTAAACTACCTAATTTCCAATAGATTCAGCAATTCTATTAGTTGAATACTAAATAAGTAAATAAAACCTTACAACAATTGGAAAACCTTTATACAAAAGACGAATGATTAGAAAAGGCTTAGCACCCTGGGGCCTAAGCAATATAATTAAAGGAAGCATTTTAAAAAAGAAATTTTACAAAGGAGAAGTGTGGAAGCAGATGCCTGGTTTCTCAGAAGCTTTTATATACTTTGGGTATATTAGTAGGGTTTATGTAATTGTTCTATTTTCTAATATTTTGCAAGATAAGGAAAACATATCATATGATTTATCTTTTTAGAATGCAAAAACATTTTGAAAGGGTCAAGGCTCTCATAAAATTATGTTTTATGTCATAACCTTAGTAAAGATAGAAAGGATGCATACACTTTAGTATTGTGGAAAACAATGGAATATGGTAATATAAATAACAGTTAATGGCCATGATTTAGTGGGAGATTTATTTTTGTAGCAATAGGAACCCAGGACCTTGTTAATATTAGGCAGGCCCTGTACCAGCCCTTACTAGGGCATATAAGTGCTGGACACACTGCTAAATAAGATGTTCACATTATTATTATTTTTAAATGTCAGAACAACTTTGACAGGTGTATACTTGTGGGTTGAATTGCATCTCTCCAAAATTCATATTGTCACCTCCAAATAGGGTTGCTGCACATGGAGGAGTTCAGATGAGAACCTATCCATTTCTCTTGAGACAGTAACTGCTAACTTATACAGGAGGGATTTGTTTCTTTATACCATGGCGGATGTTCTGCCCAGTTCTGTGGCATCTTCTTCTGTGCTGGATTATTTTCTTTCCAGTGTGATCATATTCAGTACTTATGTGCATGCTTTGTGACCGGAAGATAGTCCCCAAATTATGTGGTATGGGGTTTGAGCATTATTAGTTCATTTTATAATAAAGAAAATGCATTGTTCAAGTTTTGGTTCTTTTGTTTTTATTGCTGAGTTTCAGGGAAGATGGTCATGTAAACCTTTATCTACTCAGCCTCCACAACCATTTTCCTTGGAAGAAACCAACCCTGAAAGCCTCAAGACTACCAGCTTCACAGTAGTCTCCGTGAGAAGGACTCCACTGTTTCCTCCAAGGACACATAAGAACTGTTCTTAGGCAATTCTAGTTGGTGGATCTTTTCTCTGTGAGGAGAACCGTATTATGAGAAGACCTGGGGAATTTAATTATGGTTTTAATTGGTTCTTTGAATTGCATTTCTGACTTTAAAGCAATATGTTTGTTTTCTCTGAACTTCAAAATATGTTGTGTGAACTTTCTTAGATGATATCAGATTACAGCTGAGGCTGCAAACTCAAAGACCTGGATTTAAATCTTGATGGCTCATGTGGTCACCTTATTATTTTTGTTCTTGTTATGGACATCAGGAACTGTACTTATCAAGATTCACCAAAACACGAAGGATGGCTTTATGGATAAATTATTGCTGTTCAATAAAACACCCCAAATGTGAATGGTTTCAAAGTAATGAGTTATTATTTTTCATTTTCCTGAGGGTGGACTTAACAAGTCTCTGGCCAGTTTTGCTTGGGCTCCTTCCTGCAGTGGTATTCAATGAGCTCAGCTGAGTGTGAGCCTGAGATGGCCCCAATCACACAGGGGGCAATGGGTGCTGCTCACTGGCTGGAATGCGTGCCTCTGTTTAGCTTCATGGCCTCTCATCCTCTGTTAAGCAACTTTCTTCTTCTGTAGGACATTTCTGGACAGTACTGCACAACAGACAAGTGCAGAGGGTTTAAGTCCCCTGGCAACCGGCACTGGCATGACATCACTCCCCGTATGTCCTACTGATTAAAGCAAAAGCCACACAGGCTGCTCAGTTTTAGGGAGGTTGAGAAGTAGACTCCGGTTCTGAGTGGGAAGATCTGCAAAGTGCTTTCTAGTGTGAGATGGGAGGAGTCCGTGGCTGTTAAACTTCTACCTCACAGTCAATGTAATCAGGTGACAAGATTGTGTTTGAAAGAGATGCTTCATAGTGCCTGTAGGTATCTGTTCACAAAAGTGAAGCAGAAAGTGTATTTCCATGCAGATGGCTTTTACATCCGACAGAGATGAAGAAAGTCTTATCCAATGGGTGGGTCACGCATGCGCACTATCAGCATTGTGTCTCAGGTTCTATCAGGACTTCTTGAATTAGAATCTCTGGGACAGAGTCCAGGAATCTGTGTTTATCAAGTTTCCAGGGGATTCTTTTTTATGCCTACTAGCATTTGAGAAGTAGTGCTTCAGCATCAAAACTCTCTTTTCCCTTAGATAAAAGCAGCAGATTAGAAATATTCCCCCCATCACTCTTTTTATATAGAGAAAACCCAATGTGGTTCAATTAATTTAATGAAATAAATTCATTTCTCAATAGGCTCAGATCCAAATAACTTACTAGAAATTATTATTAATGTTTTCCTATTTCTACTACCTAATTAAGAATCAGTAACCAGACGTGGTGCACTGTTCTGTACTGATTTGGGTTCTACGCATCCTAGATTGTTCCAAGAGGGTTAAAAACAGCCTTGTAAGTGGAGCTTCATGAGGTATGACATACTTTTTTCACTCAGAGGCAGTGCAAAGACGACCTGGCTATGCTCAGCCAAGTAACATTGTGCTTTTGAAAGCAATTTCCTGACAGACAGATGTTTGTACTCATTTTCTAAAGGCAGGCATACAGGCTGACCTGCATAAGTAAACACGGCATTGTTATCCAGAGTCTTTGGTTGTTTTTCTATTAGGTAATGAAAAGCTTACTTATGAAAGAAGGAGTAATGCATCATATGTTGCCAATAATGTTTCTAGAAAAATCATTTTGTAAAGAGAAGTCATTTTAAATAGGATTAGTAGTAATGAAGAACTTTATTCAAACATTCCTGAAAGGAATTTTGTCAGTCAAAAGCATTGCAAGTTCCCACGACTTTCATGATGTTATGGACTCAGCCCTAGAAGGGTCCCTCCACTGCTTATCAACGTCCCTGATGCTTTCAGCCTGTCCCCACTGAGACACGGAAGGAGTCATGGAGAATGCTGAGAAATTTTATTGACCTTCTACTCAGTGAGCAGATAGAAGTCTTTTTTTTTTTATTGTGACGAAACAAAAGACTGAAATGTGAGATGATGGTAAATTAAATAGTATCAGGATGTTCCAACTTCTCCTATCAAAGGTGGAATTTGTTTTCCTACCTCCTGATTCTGGGTTGACACTGGGACTTGTTCTGACCCATCACACACTATGGGTGGGTCACTAAGTGACATCCCCTAGGGGTTCTGATGCTGAAGTGTCTTGGCAGTGTCTTCTTCACTCTGTTCTAATTCAGTCTTGAGGCCACTGGTAGGAGAACGGTTCTTCTGCAAGAGTCCACATGGAAGAGAAGCAAGGAGCCCTTGCTAACAGCCAGAGTGTCCTGCAAATGTTGAGTGAAGCCATCTCCTAGCTGCACTAGCTTCAGTGCAGAACAGAGCATAAGCCAGGTGAGGCCAAGTGTGAAAGAACCAAGGAGCTCTTACACAGCCTCCCGAGAAGTTGTCTACTGTTTGTATTCAAGTCACATGATTTTGGGATTGTTTGCTCTGCACCAATAGATAACTTAGACATAATCTTTTTAAAAGTTGTGATAAAAATATATACCATTGAAAATAAATACATTTTCAATGGTAAATTTTGTATGTATTTTATCATTTACCAATTTTTTCCTTGTACTAGTTATTATTAATTGTAAAGTTTGGAAGTGATAAATATGCTTATTGTTGTGAAATAGTTATAGAACTTTTACATCTTGTAAAAAAGCACTTTATGTGCATTAAACCAGTGATATCCAACCTTTTGGACACCAGGGCCTGGTTTTCTGGAAAACATTTTTTCCATAGATAGAATGGGGGTCATTTTCAGAATGATTCAGATACCTTGCATTTATTGTATACTTAATTTATATTATTATTTCTTTTTTTTTTCAATTTTTTTTTTTTTGATTTTTTGAGACAGAGTCTCATTATGCAGTTCAGGCTGGCCTTAAGCTCACTTTGTGGCTCAGGCTGGTCTCGAACTCACAACAATCCTCCTGCCTCAGCCTCCTGAGTGCTGGGATTACAGGCATGCGTCACCACGCCTGGCTATATTATTATTTCATTGTGCATTTTATTCTGTTGATGATTTTCATAACATGAATGCAACCTAGGTACCTCACATGCACAGTTCACAGTAGGGTTGGTGCCCCTGTGAGAATCCAGTGCTGTCCCTGATCTGACAGGAGGGAGAAACTCAGTGGCAACAAAGATGAGGGGACAGAGGACAGGTGAAGCTTCCCTCCCTTGCCTGCTGCTCACCTCTCACTGCTCAGCCTGGTTCCTAGCAGGTCACATGCTGCACCATGGTGGTGTGGCTTAGAGACCCCTGCATTAAAAAAATCTTTACCTTCCCTCCCAGCCAATCTTCCAGTAACTACTGTTCTGCTTTCTCTCTGCCTCTCTCTCTCTCTCTTTTTTTTTTTTTTTTTTTTTTTTTGGTGGATCTGGGGATTGAACTCAGGCCCTTGTGCTTGCTAGGGAAGTGCTTATTCCATGGAGCTACCTCTCTGGCCCTTGTTTTGCTTTCTCTATGCATGCCCTTGACTGCTTTAGATAGCTCATATAAGTAGAATCATGTAGGGCTTGTTCTTTTCATGATTACTTTATTTTACTTAGCTGAAGTCTTCAAGGTTCATCCACATAATAGTATGTGATGGGATTCTTTTACTTTTTTTAAAGATTGAATAATATTCAAAAAATGAATAAGAAAGAACAGGAAAAATGTATTTTGTTTATTAGATATAAATTTTATTTTTGTGGCTCAACATCTCATTCTTGCCTTTAAAAGATAATCAGGAGTTCTTTCTAGGGCACATTACCTCACTGGAAAGAAACTGAATTATTTTCTCTCCTTTTGTTAAACTTCATTATGAAACCAATGTAGTTTATTGTTCATTAAACTTTTTAGACATCTACAGTGTTAGAAAGTTGAACTGGAAGAGAAGCTAGATTACTTTTCTTGGAAACCTAGTTTGACAGATGAAAAAGCAGAAGCCTCAGAGATTCGCTAACTTGCTGGGGAAGCTGAACCACTGGCACCAGGATTTGGTTCTGGGCCATCTTTGAAGTCTGAGCAGCTGGGAGCTCCACTGGGCCTCGAGCGTCCCACCTGGGGTCTCCTCCTGTAAGGCCCCACTCGGTGTGGTGTCTTATGAGCCAACAGTCTGGGCCATGGTTTTTCACAGCGTATCAATGTCTAAAACACAAGAGACCCTGAGGCTTCCTTGCTGCCCTCTTGGAACACTGTCCTGTTGGCTCAATGTCAAGGAAGATTGTTCTATGAAGTTGTGGCCTGGAATCCAAGTAGTCACCAAACTACTTTCTTGATGCTTCATAATTTCCCATTGGACAGTAGAGTGACTGAGGCAATTTTGAATCAGTGAATGGTTGAAAAGATGATAAATTCTTGACACAGAATAAGAATGAGAAAATTTACTCAGGACTTAATGCAATTTTTCACATTAATACCTAAAAGAACATCAAAAACAATGGGCTGCATACTGAGTTCATTCTCTGACTTGTCCGGGAGCAGCAGCCACCCATTGTGGAAATCATGCATCTTTCATCATCTGCTACTATGTTGCAGGAAACAGAAACAGAGGAGAACAAGATGGACACATTGCCTGCCAGGCTGGGGGACTTCGGTAGTGACTGTGAAGGCTGATGAGGACAAGTGAACAGATTGAGTTATGAGGAAGGATGATTGTTATGGAATAGAGAAAGGCTGGTCATGCTTGCCGAGAACTGCATGCTTTGCATAGTGCAGTCAAATCAAATATGTCTGGCTGAGTGGTATCTAACACGGATCTAAAGAAAAGGAATTAAAGGCCTGGGGAGGTAGCTCAGTAGAATAAGTGCTTGCCCGAGTTCAATCCCCAGTACCACAAAAAAAAAAAAAAAAAAAAAAAAAAAATTAACCTGCATCAAATGTGGAGGAAGAAAATAATCACTGGTGGGAAAGGGATATGAAGACTACAGGGGATGAATACACTTGGCATTGTTTTTTTTTTTTTTTTTTTTTTTTTTTTTTTTTTTTTTTTTTTTTTT
>PVKA01010227.1:0-33868 GCA_004027165.1 Ctenomys sociabilis
TTTGACAATGGGGTAAATTCTTTTACTGATGGAAAAATAGCCTCTTTAAAGAATGGTGTTGACAACTGAATATAGACCCGTATCTTTCATCATACACCAAAGTAAAATAAAAAGAATAAAAGATCCCAATGTAAAAATGGAAACATTTAATCTGCTGAAGGATGAAATAAATGAAACTTTTGAAGACACTTGCATATATCCAAGGATTTTCTGAGCAAGCTCCAATTGGATGAGAAATACTACCAAAAATCAATGAATGATATTCCATACATTTAAAAAGCTTTCCCACAGCAAGGAAGCCAATAAAACAGTGAAGGGGCAATATTGAGAATGAAATTAGAAAAGCTTTTGCCAGCTATTCATCAGGAAAAGCACTGATATCCAGACTATGCAAAGAACTAAAAATATTAAATCTTCAAATTTAGACCCAATTAAAAAAAATGGGCAGATGAAATATGTATACCTTTCTCAGATGAAGAAATGCAAGTGGTCAATAAATAAATGAAACTGTTTAACATCATTTACCCTCCAAAAATGCAAATTAAAACAGCAGAATTCCATCTCTGTCCAGAAATATGGCTATTTTGATGAAAGTAAGTCACAAATGTTGGAGTCACTGTGAGGGGAAAAGGCACTCTTCTTCCTTTGTGGAAGTGTAGACAAGCACAGCTCTACGGATGGTGAATCCTGAGAAAATGAAACATAGCTATTCCTTCCACCCTGCTATTCCTTTAGTAGTCTTCTTCCTGAAAGAGATGAACACATCAATATCAATTTAAATGACATATGTTTTTAGAAGCTTAACTCATAGTAGCTAAATCTTGGAAATAAAAATAAATTTCCTTTAACAGATGAATGGACAAAGAGAATGTGATATTTATACACAGTGGGGTGCTGTTTCTCCATGAAGAAGGACAAGCTTAGATAGTGTTATAGTTTGTGTCTAATTGTCCCCCCAAAGCCTCATGTAGTCAGTCATGGGGTGGGGACTTCTAGTTTGTGATTAACTCATGATCCACTGGAATTATGTGTGATCCACAGTCGAGATTATAGGTCTTAGTACTGCTGGGATTATGTGTGTGAGTACTACATCCCACCCTGGACTGGAGAGCCTGAATGGAATATAACTGACAGAGAGACAGACTTTCTTCAGCGATTGTTCTTTGTCATTGTTGTTCCGCTGCCATGAACTGATGCTGTCTGCCGTGTGCCACTCTGCCTTGGAGCCAGCTGAGTATAGACTGAACTGTGAGCTAAATAACTGCAGTAGCTGTGAGCTAAATACACCTTTCCTTCCTTCACTTTGGGTGTTGGGTATTTGTCCCAGGAACAAGAGAGAAGAGTAACTAAGACAGATAGGAACATGGGTGCACCTTGCGATCATGATGTTACGTGAGTTAAATGAGACAAGCATTCTTACATGTCTGATAGATTCTCTTATGTGAGAACCTCATTATATCAATACAGTGCAATAATACAAAGAATAGACCACAGGAAATAGTGAGCTGAATCTTTGGAACATGATAAAGGCAGTGAAAGATGCAGAGAGAGCAAAGTACAGGAGGGAAAGGAGATTTTCAGAGAAAGTTGTGACAGGCTGGGTAGATGCACTGAGCCACTAGGAGGACTGTCATCATCATGAATTAAAAATGATGGAGGAATGTCCTGTGCATGCCCAAAGATGAATATGAGCACTGTAAACACATACCAATTAAAAGGATGATCCAAAGCCTCTTCATTGTGCATTCTGAGCAAATATTTTCCCCAGTTATCCTTTTCTAGCAATTCTTTTAAGCATTGTTGACATTTGAAGACAGCTGACATTTGTGTAATATATTTTTATAACCAAGAAATAATTCATGTTTTATTTTATTCAAGAGTAGTAGTGCTGGGGATATGGCTAAGCTGCACAACACTTGCTTGACAAGCACAAGATCCTGAGTTTCATTCCCGATACCACCCAAAAAAGAAAAAAAAAATGAAAGAGTAGTTTGTTTCCCAGTACTAAAACTGAGAAATTATTTAGCAAATCTCTAGTTTTAACAGGTAGCTTTGTTATGATGAGAAAAGTTAGCTTCATTAGTCCTTATTCTAAGTGGTTAATGGTTCCATAAGTGTACGAAATACAAAATGTGTCCCATCCCAATTCACTTCTTCTGGTGGGTCTGAGCTCTGCCTTCGCAAGAAGCAGATATAGAGCAAAAGCTTATTTACATTTTTAAGTGTGTATGGGAATGATCACAGAAAACAAAGAACTAAGAAGAACTAGGCCACGGTATTTCAGCATTAAGTTGGATAAAGTGTGGTGATTGTGGAGAAGCACGTGAAATAGATGGGAGACTGAAGAAAGAGACGAGTTAGTACACCAAGATCTGCTTGCAGAGATCTCTCTTTTCTCTGCTGTCTGTGTCTGATTATGATAATCTCTAATTGCTGGTACCAAGAGAATATTTTTTCCAGGACAATCTTACTTCTGTATTTCAAGAAAAGAGGGAAGGCCAGAGTGTTGTTCCTGCATTGCTTTTTAACAAAGATCTTCAGTTCAGACCAGCCAAAAGAGCAAACTGACAGGTATGGAAACCCCTCCTTCAGAAGACAGGCCATGAATACTGATTTTCTAATTGTTGTCTGTAAGTTTTCCAATCATTTTTTTAAAATATTTTTATAAAGAATCATACATTGTGCAAGTGAATATTATTGCTTTTACTGCTTTAATGTTTATAATTTATAACTTTAAGAAATAGTTATGGCACTAGATAACGGGAGTGAGTGAAGTTTAAAAAATATGTTTTGTTTCTCCTTCCCACAGAGGTTAAATTGTTTGAATAGTAAAATAGTGTTTAAAACTAAATGCTTAGGGCCAGGGAGATAGGTCAGTGGAAAAAGCACTTCCCTGGCAGGGGCAAGGGCCTGAGGTCAATCCCCAGCTCTGCCATAAAAAAAAAGAAACTAAATGCTTATTATAAGTTTAAAGCTTGTTCTACTATTGTTTGAAGCATAAATAAAACACTAGCACTTCATTTACTAATAATCTGCTTACCCCCTTTTTCAGAAGTTCATACAAGGTATACATCCTTGATATTTCTTCAATTAAATCTATTATTATTTCATTATCTATAAATTATTATTGACCAACATTAACTGTACCTTAGAAATACTGAACCTCATCTGTTATATAACTTTTATTTCATAGTTTATAGTTTTACCAGTTTGAAAATCTCTCTAAGAAAATTCCACATTGTAACATTCTTTGTGAATAGTAAGGAAGACCCACTGTTTTGCAGAAAGACAGTTATTAAATTATGTGTGTTCAAGGCAAAAGGAAGCTTTCTTAGAAATATGATGGCTCTTTGTAAACATTCATATTGTAAGATTAGTGTTATGCAAGATATATGGTTAAGATTATAAGACTTCTATTATTGAAAATAGGTCAGAGTCCATAGCTTTGGCTAACAAACTGGCAACCCCCTCCCCTGAAGCAAGCACTTGACTTCTGCCAAGTTACCTTTTTCAGTTTCAAGGATTTATTTTTCTGTAGAGGTTTTGTTTTTGTTTTTATTTTTAGAAATGAGATTGTTTATGAAAAATTCATTTATATAATTATTCGCTTCTCTTTAGCCCGGTTGAGTGGTGTAAAATTTTACTATATTGAATTACATATTGTTTCACAGAAAATGATGATGTGAATCTAAACATAAAGTTTTTTTTAAAAATTTTTTTTTTTTTTTTTTTTTGATTTAGGGAAGGGTCTAAGGGTGTTCGGGGTCTCACTACTAGATCTGACTGGTAGTGATTCTCCTTTCTACAACCTCCCAAGAGCCGAGATTACAGACGCGTGCCCCACGCCCAGTCTCAATAGCTGTCTTAGCAGAGCTGGCCCAGCAGGCTCAGGGATCTAACCCCAGCTCCCTGTGCCTGCTTGCCGGTGCTTTAATCCGCTGAGTTACTTGGCTGGCCTCGTAAAACTTTCTTAACAGTGAATTTATCATCTGCTAACAAGTATTCGTACATGCGGTAGAATCAGCCAGAGTAGTTTGTCGTTTGAACTCCCTCTAGTGGGGGACACTGCAGTGTTGCCTCACACCCTTCATCACTTTTGTCAAAAGATTATTTTCATATCAAGAACAATGCAATGAAATTCAAGGATTGACATCAGGTTTGTTCATAACTACAGCTAAAACTAATTGTCCTGAATTCTACTTCCCTTATCTGAAATCCTCTCTGCTCTCAGAATTCTTTGCATTAGTAAATGCAAACCTTCTGCCTCCACCGACGAGCTTCCCCACCACTGTGGCCCCAGGTGCCATCTCTCTCCCCAATTGCTTCAGGGCCTGTTCACTTTCTCTTTTGCCTTCTGCTCACAGTCTGTTCTTGTTATAGGAGAAATGATTGAAAGTTTAACCACCAGTGGCCCTCCTCCATAACACATTCATTGCTGAAGCTTCCCAATTTGCTGAAGGTTTTATTTCAATTTTTCATTTCATCTTTGATGTGCGGGGATGTAAATGCGATGCGATGTTCAGCATCTCCACTATTCCTTCAAATAAGCACAGATGTGCATAGGCACATAACTGATCTCTCTCTTTATCATCTACTATTTAACCTTTGTATCCCCTTCTTTACCCTGGGCGACATTTCTGATTATCCCTGATGGACAATTAACCTCTTGCATTTTCTTCATGCACCCATTGGGTGGAGTTACGGTCATGAGATACCGTCCTTCAGGTCTTCTCATTCTCTGTGTCTTTCTAGTCAAATGTCTGTGTATGACAGGGGTGATTAATGTCCAGTTTTTGCAGAAAGTGATAATCACACACTTCAGTTTCCTCTTTATTCCAGAGTCTCCCCATGAGAGAATAAAAATAAATAACTAGTACATAAACAAATAGGTCCTCAAAACTTCTGAAATCATTTCAAAAAGTTTTGCTGTTAAAAAGCACAGTTCTTTTTTCTTTTTTGGCTGAACTTGGGATTGAACTCAGATCCTTGCCAGGGAAGTGCTTATTCCACTGAGCCATCTCCCCGGCCCCAAGCACAGTTCTTTAAATGGCATTGCAATTGAACTGAAGCGTTAGTTAGATGTAGCGCTAACATCATGGTTTGCTTCATGTAGTCTACTGATAGGCTTCCTTTATCTTATGAAGCCACTCTTTGTTTTACTTGTGACTACAGAGGTTCAAGTCTATGGCCATACCACCCTGAACGCGCCCGATCTCGTCTGATCTCGGAAGCTAAGCAGGGTTAGGCCTGGTTAGTACTTGGATGGGAGACTATAGAGGTTCAATTTTTCCCTTGTATAATCCCATAGTTAGTAGCAATAACAGTAACAACAATGATAGTATTAACTGGCCTTCATTGAGTATTTAGCGTGTGTCAACCAAAGTAACCACTTAATGCAGATTATCTCAATTGCTTTCCACAGCATTATTTTGGTATGTATATTACTGTTTAATTCCAAGTAAGAGAAATAAAGTTTGTGAAAGTAGTAAATCACTCAGGGTCATAAAAACAAGAGGAGGAATGCTGAATTTTAGCCACACGAAGGGGCAAAGATCTTTGACATCCCGCTATATTGTTGAAACAGAGCTTAATGGGTCCTCTATGACCTTCTGAATGATACCCACATGAAAATCCCATCATACACAAGTCCTAGATACCTTGTATTTGTTGAATTATAAATCTGCATGGACAATGCATGAAGGGACTTATATATCTATACATCAGCATGTTTTGGGTTTATATGCTGTAATTTTAACACTTTAAAACCTGAAAAAATAAGAATAGCTCTATAATTGCTATAAAGTTTACTTTTCAAGATTGCAGACCTTTTATGAGTTAACAGTTGGAAGTCCTGATACTTAAACAACATTAAGTGAAGCGATCTCAAAGATTTAGAGCAGTTTCAGCTGCCTTTTGGAAACTCCAACTCTAATTTAAAACAAAGGTAAAAATCGAGCTATACCAACAAAATTGTTTTGCCCCCAAAGATCACCGCTCCCTGAAGGTTTCCCTAAAGCTATTTCTTATTTTAAGTAGACATCTAGCTTTGCTATTGCTCTTTCTCAGGGGAAGAAAGATGCAAGATCCTGATAAATTTAACATTCCTTATACTGAGAATATCTCCCCAGAGACACAACCACTTGCAGCAGTGGATGCAGACTCCTGGTAAACATCCTGTGAAAGAGGCTCTTAGACAAAAGCAGAGTCAGCATAACTCCTTCCCTCTCCCCTGAAGCAAGCACTTGACTTCTGCCAATTTATCCTCTTCAGAGTTTCAAGGATTTATTTTTCTGTATAGATCAGTTTGCACATGTGAAATGAGACATTCGTGATAAAACTTTTGATAGTTCTTATTCTCTTTACATTTTATGACTCATTACTTTTTAATCTTATTAGAAATACCTGAGAATCATTTCAACATGCAGATAAATACAACACAATAAAATTACCAGAAATGAAGAGTCTCTGCAGAGATCTTCCAAAATAAATATAAAATTATTCATTAAAAGTGCAGGGCAATAATTGTCATAATTTTCTTACAGTACAAATTAAAAAGAAAAGTGATAAGTAAAGATGGTTAGGGCCATCCAAATAGCTGAGCAGATTAAAACACCTGCTTAATAAGACTCAGGGGCCAGGGGTTCAATCCCCAGCATGCTGTGCGGGCCCTGCCCCTGGGATGCACTAAGATGGCAATTGAGACTGGGTGTGGTGGTGCACACCTGTAATCCCAGGTCTCAGGAGGCTGTAAACAGGCTGATCAATATGAGCCTGATACAGTAGTGAGACCATGAATACCCTGTAGATCCTTCCCTAAAATACAAAAAAGAAAGAAAGAAAGAAAGAAAGAAAGAAAGAAAGAAAGAAAGAAAGAAAAGAAAAGAAAGAAAGTAAAGTAAACAAGGTTAAGGTTTACATTTCTTAGAGCAATGTGCCAAAGCCAACTCCTGTTTCCAGGCATGTAATTGGTGTCCGGAGACCATAGGAAACTTTAAGTGTCACACCCATCTTGGGCACTTGGAGCACTTGCAAACTCAACATGTATTCATTTTTTTAGGTGATGACTGTGCATAATCAAGCTCATTGTCGATAAACAGAAAAACATAGTCTCTCTCTTTGTCTGTCATCTCCCTTTTTCTCCTTTCCTCTCTGTATCCCTTCATCTTTCTAAACCTTGTCAATGTGAGATTCTTAACATAAGTGACAGTAAATTTACAGTAACATTCTCGTTATCATAAAGAATGCTAAGTTACATATCCTATATAGTTATGCTACCTAAAGCAGTATGTGGCCTAAGACATAGAGTTCCTTGATACTGGAGTTCCCATACTATAATGTTCTAGAATAACTCCAGTAACTTCAATTTGAATTGCACATTATGGTACGGGAACTCCAGTATTAACAATGATATGCATCTTTAAGACAGCTGGCCAAGTCAGCCTTCCTCATTTATCTCTATGTTATCATATTCCTGCCACTAAGGACAAAAAAAGGTCATTGTCTTAGTCTAAGACCCATGTTTCCTTTTTGAAATTTTGCATAGACACATTTGTTATTTCTCTACATAGTTTTTTTGTTGCTTTCTTTTTTTTATTTTTTATTTTTTGTTTGTTTTTTTGGTGGAACTGAGGATTGAACTCAGGCTCTTGAGCTTTCCAGGGAAGCACTTGCTCCACTGAGCCATCTTCCTGGCCCCTGTTGTTGTTTTCTTCAGATAAATGACCTTTTATTTTCTGAGTGAATTTTGTAAGTTATATCAACATAACCACAGTGGGTTTAAATCTAGTCCTCTGTGAGTTTAGGTTGTAAGCACTATAGAAGTAATGTGTATACATTTTAGTGTTGAACTCTACTTCACAAATTATATTTCACTTCATTTTCTTGAGACCATGGATAGCTCCCCATCTTTCTTCCATTAATTTGCTAAAAAGTTTATTAAGGAATCATTCACCTACATTGTTGAAAAATCTATGCCAAGAAAATATGTGATAAAGTACCTTTACCCTCTTTTATCTAGATCATTTCTAGTGAATATCATGAAGATCCTATTTTACTTGAACTTACAATATGAAGAAATTTAATAATAATATTAAACTTAGTTCAATTTAATAATTGCATTTACAAACTATCTTATGTGTTGTATGCTTCTTAAAGATTATTTTTTGATAATAGAAAGACAGAAATTAGGCTACTATAGGCAAACATTTTACCAGAGTAATGACTTGTATGCTACAGAGTTCAGATAATAGCTTGGTAAGTGAATAACTTCATGGTTCACAGGTCTTTGTTTAATATTTACGAAAACTGAATTCTCATTTAATGTTGAATTCATCAATGTACAAATATGCATATCTATCCTCTGAAGAGAGTTGAAAGGTCAAGAAAGATTTCATCTACATTGTAATACAACATGCATGTGGGTCATCCATAATTTAATAGGAGATGATGTAAAAGTAAGTTTTGAATATTTAACATATACTCCTAGTTTCTTGGCTTAGGACAGAAATCACCGGCTAGGTCTGTATTCTCATTTTGTTGACTCTCATTTCCTCAAGGAAAACTTCGTACATAACTGGTAAGTAGAAACTGTCAGAGAGGTGCATGTTTATTTTCTATGTTAATTATCATCGTTTAGCCAGTTAGGCAGGTCTGGTACAGATGACGGGATCAAGTGTCCAAGCTCAGTAGAAGAGGAAGAGTCACAACACACAAGCAAGTTTCTAACAACTGCTGATGTTCTGCATGCCAAATTTCCAGGGCAGGAGCACGTCTGCCTGCTTCCCGAATGGGAAGACCTGAGATACCACAGTGAAGACAATGTGCGCAAAGATGCAGTGAATTTGTGGCTATTTTGCAATCAGCCACGGATGTTCTATCTTATGTGCTGTGAAAGGTTCTTTAGTGATGTATAGGAACAAGGCATTTCTCAGTTAGGTGCCCTGCAATAGCACTTCTCCCAACCATTCCACCACAACTGCATGACTCCTCCCATAGTGGTATAGTTTGTTCATTTGAAAAACCACTTTATCTTCTATCAAAATTCTCCCAGGAGTTGTAACTTGGTATAAAAATCAATTTGCTGTCTTGGAACTAATTTCTCTTTTTATATCTTCCACTCACTGACATGTTCATTATGGTGGTATGGTGCAAGCAATTTTAATCTGTAATTACTGCTTGTTACCCAACTGCCTTATACTCACTTTTGAAGTTAGTCTTTAGCAGCTCCAGAAAAGCCTATAAATGAAAGAAATCCTATCTGTTAGCTGTTCCATTGGCAGATTCTGTTGCTTCATTTCAGCCATCAGTGTGGTTAAATAAACTATGGCTACTGACCCTGGAAAAAAGCTCTTTATTGTATTGCTGCACATCCATGCTACTCAGAGACATGGGCAGTGTAACTGCTATATCCCTTAAAGAAATGAGAGTAGAAAGTATAGATTGGGAAGAAATTACCATGAGGAACTTTCGGCTGTAAAACAAAGATTTTTCAAAGTATTCTATTCTCATCCCAGGAATCCATAGGCAAGTATATCATGGTAATGTTTAATAGTCATACTATTAAGCCTTCCTTTTCTTATTTCACATTCACTTAAGCAAATGCCTTCCATGGTCATTACTATCCCCTGCTTTTTTCCTTATTCATTGCCCCCTTTAAACTGCAGCAGGATATAGGTCAGGTAACTTAATTTCCTGTGCTAACATATTAAAGAATGACAGCGACATCACAAAAATAAAGTTCGGCAGTATCTGGCATTTCTCATTAATCAACCTAGAATCTCTGCCACTCCCTGGCATTTTGAGGTTTTCAGTGCTCTGTGAAGAGCCCTGTGATATGCAATGAGACACAAGGGGAATGATGTTAATTAAAAGAATCTGCAAAGTAAAATGTTGGCTGTGCAACCCAATTGACAGAGAAAAGTCTAAGGGAATTTTTACTTTGAATACAATGCGTGCGTAACGTTTGCTTGTTATGTACCATAGTGAATACTTGAAATTGTCACAGAGTGTATCTTTTCTAAGAAACTTTTTTCTAGCTGAGTACATGTTAAATATGCAGAGTGACCTTATCACTTACTGTCCAACCAAGGCATTTTTGAGGATAGGATGGGTATTATTAATGGTTACATGATGAGGCATCCGTTATCCATAGCAAAGTTGAATGTGTGATTGACTTATGCAGGCTGTCAAAATCTTGCAAGATTTGCTTTCTGACTCAAGGCAGAAAAAAATTCTACACCTGTGTTAATGAAAAATTTGAAATGTAATCATGTCATTTTACATGAAGAAAAGAGAATGAGAATAAAGAAATAAAGGCATCATCAAGAAGCCGACTGAGATAGCTATTGAATGCTTTCTTGAAACCCAAATAAGTACCATCCCTTTCCTTGTTTGTTTCTTTTTAATAATTGTCTTGTCAATGGACAAATGATAATTGTGTGCATTTATAGAATGCAGTGGGAAGTCTTTATCTCTAACTATATTGTAGCTAAGAAAGCTTTTTAAAAAAATCTTTATTTGATTCTTGTCCTGTGATTGTTTGAGATTAGAGTCCTGTCTTTTGCAGAAAAAAAAATGATTTAGCAAAAGAATACGATTGAATTATTATAAACCACCCAGTATATTTTTTTAATTTAAATAATCATTTTTAGAAGTACTTAATAAGAATAAGAATTTCCAACACATTAGAATGAAAATTAAGACCAAGAATGACCCAATACTCCATCAGAAACCTTAGTATCCATGACTTCTTACTTATAATAATGTTATTTTTTCAAACTACATTTTTGTGTTCTGCAGGAGGTACAGAATATGATTTTTAAAAGTGATCTTGGGTCAGAGAATATGAAAAATTTCATTCCTGCATATTTTAGGCCATAGATTATCATATCACTGTTAGGATATTTTTGAAGAGACTTCTAAAGTAGCATACTTTATTGAATCAATAAAATCCAATTTAATTTTTTTTTACATTGTAAGGATTAATATACTTGAGAGACTATTTCTTCTGATCAGTGCTCTGTCACACTACGCAATTGGAAGCACAAAACACAAAACATGGAGTGTATATTATTAAAAACACAAAGAGAAATTTAAAGAAAAATCCATAATACTTGAAACTAGATAAAAGTTCCCAAGGAAAGAGCTTCAACAGGTATTAAAATAGGTGGATTAAGGGAAACACATTCCCCCACATTGTGTTCTTTTTGGTTCCTCTTAAAAATGCCTAGGCAATATAGAGATTAATGCACTTAGCAAAAACTTCCAATATACTTCATAATGATTCCTTGAAAATTCTGTTGTCATATAAATTATTGTAATAAAGAAATATATGAAATTATATCAGAATTTTTATGAAAACCTGTATTATCAATGTAGTAATGCATACCTTGCATACATCTTTTCTTTAAAATCTCTGTGTGATATAGCCAGTTAATGTTCTTCCTTTCACAGAAGTAATTCATATGATAGTTCTCTTACTGGAGTATAAATTCATTTTTATAAACTATGACCCCTAAGTAAGAAGAAATTTATTCATATATTATCATTATCACTGAGAAAAGAAATGTTTGAGACAAAATTAGTCTTAATTATGCCCCCCAGAAATAAATAACCTGGACAAATGGATATGTTTGTAAATATAAATAATTTTCATGTGACATAAATTATTAAGTCCAGAGATGGTAATAAGTAGACTTCAGAAATCAGAGTTAATATATTCTATGTCATTATTTATTTAGCACTATAGCAATCTGCATGACCTCTCTTCTCAATAACTACGAAGTCTAAAAATGATCCTGTCTGTAGCTACATGGATACAGTAATTGGTGCAATTCTTCACTCTCTTGTCCTTGTTCCTACTGTATTTTTATCTTAATTCAGTCATATATTCATGCTTCTTATTAGACTTTGGACTCTTTGGGTAGAATTAAACAGTGTCTGGCAAGTAATTGTAGTTTAAATGTTGAAAATAACAGAGATTTTGGTCTTTATATTAGATAGTCAAGTGTTATAACTAGTTTTTAAACTTTTACATATACAATAGAATAACTGGATATTAAATTATCTCCACAAACATATACAACTCAACAAAAGTAGAAACTGACAATTCAGAAGCTTATAACAATTTAAAGTAATCTAGAAACTCAAAACATTTAAAAATTTTGAAACATATGAATGCAAAATTTCTCTCATGCAACCCTTATACATTAAAGTAAAAGTGAAACCTCACATAACCTGATATTATTTTAAATTTCACTTGTTTATGTTAATATCTTCTTTTTTTCCAGAACCAAGGGCTGAATTCAGGCCCTTGAGCTTTCCAGGGAAGTGCTCATTCCACTCCCCAGCCATCTCCCCCCCAGATACAGTAAATGTTAATTTAGGAAGTATAAAACTGACTGTATTTTCCAGAAAAAAACCTTTTTTTTTTCTTTTAATTTATTTATTTGGTACAGGGTCTCGCTATGCAACTCTGTCTCATAGTGATCCTCCTGTCTCAATCTCAACCAGCACTGGGATTATAGGCATATGCCATTGCTCCTGGCTTCAGTGGCCACTTGGGCATGCAGCCAGCATGGCATGTAGTACCAAAGATCAAACCCAGCTTCTTGAGCTTGCCAAGCAGGCACTGACACTACCATCTATCTCCCTGGCCCTAAAAAAACATTTTTTTATAAAATGCTTTCAATAAAAGCATTGAATCATGCAATTACACATACATACTTGAAGTTAGATAGTTTTCAGGTAATTGGTTGTTAAATGATGAAGACTGGCTACCATTTTTAAGTGTAGAAGTATGTTGGAGGAAAAAAAGACAGATGTTTCATCTTTATGGATAAAACATTCTGAAAAATATGTATTCTTTGAAGCCTTTTTAACATTTTTTAAAATTTTACATGCATTTGGTATAGTGTCTCACTACACAGCCCCCATTTGTAGTGATCCTCCTACTTTCAGCCTCCCTAGCAATAGGAGTACAGATCTGCGTACTAAGCCTGGTCTCAGTTCCCTGCCCAGGAAACCTGGGGGTGAGGCTGGCATACATGTCATGCCAGGGACAGAATCCTGGTCTTTGCATTTGCCTAAGTAGGCATTTAGTCTTCTCAGCTACCTCACTGACCCCTTTTATTTTTTAACATAATCTTCAGTATTATTCTACAAATGCTTTGTTGTAATTTACCTTGCATCTCAAATATCTTATTTAATATTCAATATATACATTTAAATACCTACATGCTCAAATTAAGAAATTATATATATATATATATATATATATATATATATATATATATATATATATACAACTTTCATAAGTATCACTATATAATGTGATATACAAAACAATAAAATTCCTATAACTGGATACTAGTGTGATATAATTCTGATTTGGGAAAATATTAAAATCAAGTGCTGTGGTCTACTTTGATCAATCTACATTTCTTTTTTTTTTGGCGGAACTCGGGATTGAACTCAGGCCTTTGTGCTTGGGGATTGAACTCAGGCCCTTGTGCTTGCCAGGGAAGCACTTATTCCACTGAGCCATCTCACCATCCCCATCAATCTACATTTCATATGCATCAATCAATATTTCAAATATATATAATATGTATAATAATATATAACACATATTTATTATATATTTATATTGATAAATATATATTTCTCAACAAATTACTGCAGAACTATCTAACTTCAAATATGTATATGTAATTGCATGATGCAATACTTATTTGAAAGCATTTTATCAAAAATGTTTTTTATGGACAGGGAGATAGATGGTGGTTTCAGTGTCTGCCTGGCAAGATCAATAATGTAAAATATATATAACAGAGCCCTCAATTTAAAGACCCAATTCAGAAATGGGCACCTGAGATGAATACACACTTCTCAGAGGATGAATTTAAGAAGCGAATAAATATATGAAAAAATGCTCCACATCGCTAGCCATTCATGAAATGCAAATAAAAAAAACACAGAGATACCATCTCACTCCAGAAAGAATGGCTATCATAAGGAAATCAACCAACAACAAATGTTGAAGAGGTTGTGGGGAAAAGGGAACACTTCTCCACTGCTGGTGGGAATGTAGACTGGTACAACCATTGTGGAGGTCAGTGTGGAGACTCCTCAAAAGAGTAGGACTAGAAATCCCATTCAAGCCAGCTATTCCCATACCGGGAATTTTCCCAGAGGAACTGAAAACATTGTATCATAGTGATATATGTATATCTATGTTTATAGCATCACAATTTGTGATAGCAAAATATTGGAAAAAAACAAGATGTCCATCACATGAGGAATGGTTGAAAAAGATGTGGTTTTTCTATATAACGGAGTATTACTCAGCTATTAGGAATGATAAGCTTGAAGCATTTATATTGAAGTGGATGCCACTTGAACATATACTCATAGTGAAATAAACCAGACACACATGTGTAAATATTGTATAGTCTCCCTAGTATAAGAACCAAAAAGAAGAAATACAAATAGAAATGTACAACAACTAAAAACAATTGAGTCAGATAAGGCAAAGTGAATGGCATATGCTGCAGGATACTAATCAGCCTTTCTTCTCGATGGTTAACAACCTAAGTTCACAGATCAAAATTGGAGAAATAGAAGAGCCACAATGCCAGCTAACATTTTGGCCCTAGCCTTTCAAGGTCAGCAAAGACTCAGGACATAGGAGAACCTGTACTGCAACATCATGAAATTCAGTTGAGCTTTAAATTTTCTGAACAAGGAAATTATGGAGCCATAGAGGAAAGAGATTGAAGTTCTATAGTGTGCCTGGGGAGAGTCACATGGAGAGAAAACTTTTTCTCAGGCTCTCTCTGAGAGCAAACTGGTGAAGCATTGGCTGTGACTCATCCACATGGATGACAGAGACAAAGAATCTACAGAATAAGGTACAGGACTACAAGAAAAACCCTGAGGGAACTTCACTGACCTCATAAGAAAGAATCTTCTAATTTACATTTTGACAATGTGTGACAGTTCCCTTTTCTCCAGATGACTTGGCATCTTTTTTATTTCTTCTATTGCTCATTAGTATGGCTTGTAGCTAGACACTCCAACAAAGCCTCATGTGGACATTGATGGACTTTTCAGAGGAGGCTGCATGCAGTCATGTGATGCTGGGACTAATGATGTGATGCATTAATGATGTAAGTGTGTCTCACACTCAGCGTGATACAATGTTTTTAGTTCCTTTGGGAAAATTCCCAGTAGAGGTATAGCCGACTTAAATGGGATTTCCAGTCCTACTGTTTTGAGGAGTCTCCACACTGACCTCCACAATGGTTGTACCAGTCTACATTCCCACCAGCAGTGGAGAAGTGTTCCCTTTTCTCCACAACCTCTCCAACATTTGTTGTTGGTTGATTTCCTTATGATAGCTATTCTTTCTGGAGTGGGATGGTATCTCAGTGTTGTTTTTATTGGTGTTTCACGGATGACTAATATAAAGTACATGTGTTGGTACATAAGTCTTGCTCTATCTAGGTCTTTACCATCCTGCAGAAAAGTATAAAAATTAAATATACATCTCGGGGCCATAATATTAAGTTGAGATGTAAATGGTTATGGTTGACAACATCTTCGGATAACTCACTATTGTGGAATGCTGGCCTGTGTTGGATTGTGTTGTCGAGTTCAAGCACTTAAGTTAGTTGAATGATAATGAAGCGCCCATCTCTGACAGTTGTAGAGCAAGGAAGGGGTATAGAATGGAAGAATCATGATGTGTGTGTATGAACAGTACAGTTAGGATAAATATGCCGTGCTTCTACATAATCCTATGAGAGGCAAGATTTGCACTAATGGTGGTTGGACAGGATATTATGTCAGCTTCTAGTACTATGGACAACCGCTAGGAAAATAACAAGGTAGAAAGTATTAATTATTCAATCTTTGACGTAATTTAGGTACAAAAAATAAGGTACACAAACAGTTACAGTCTCTTAATTTACTGATAACAGACATCTGCTATAATAATGTCTCTAAGTATAATATCATGTATGCACCTTCTATGATACCAAAGCATTATGAAAACAGTTTGCAATGTATTAATTTATCAAATCCATCTTGTCAAGGTATCTTAAAACTGTTTCATTGATATTTGTACTTCAATAAAATAAAAACTAAAGAAATAAAATATATATTATATAATTATAAATATATATTACATTGGAGATTATATAATATAAATATTATATTAGAGATTTTATCTGTAATGTAATATATATAGATAGATAGATAGATAGATAGATAGATAGATAGATAGATATAGATATAGATATATAATTTAGGGAAAGGTCTACAGGGTATTCAGGATCTTACTACTAGATCAGACTCTTATTGATATGCCTGTTTACAGCCTCCCAAGAGCTGGAAATACAGCCAAGCACCACCACGACCAGTCTTGATTGCCATCTTGGCAAGCCTCAGGGTTGGGGCCCGTAGGCCCAGGGATCCAACCCTCAGGCCCAGCACCTGCTTGCAGGTGCTTTAATCTACTGAGCTATTTGGCCAGCCTTCACTTTTATATACTGATGGTCCTTCAGTGTTTCAAATGATGAAAGAGAGGTATCACATCTATAAAATCTGAGACTAGGCCTCAAGGTAAAGCAACTTGAGACTCTACTCCACAATGCCTTTCTCATTTCCAGGTAACTTAAATCATGCTTTCCACTCTTATTTTGTCTATGTTCTTTTCATAGACAGCTAGATAGATAAACAGACAGAGAGATAGAGAGACTTCATTTTCCAGGGCATCTTCTTCCTGAGTCTCTTTTCAAAGCATGTTGGTTTATTTTCAAATCATATAGAAACAACCAGAGTGCCTATAAAGTTTCTATGCTCTTCTTAGTCTAAACTATAAAATTTCAATATTTTTTATCAATTTCAAAATAATTTCAAAGTAATGATTCTAAATTCATTGAGAAAGAATACCATAAAGCAGCTATTATAAATAATCAATCACCTGCCCAAATCAGCTTTAGTCATTACTGACTTGTAAGCTGAGAACCTTAAGGTCAAGCTCCACCAGCTGTGGTGTCTGCTAGACCTTCTTTTAGATCGTAGCATGGGCTGTACATGAGCATTCTCACAGTTGAAATGGAAAAGCTAAATGTCAACAGCTTTGTTTATGAAGGTGTTTCCCTCGTCATTGTCATTATCAGATGCCCTTTATTAATGCTATCACATTGTGATTAAGTTTTAACATAAAAAGTGCAAGGAAACCTAAGAATTTGGAAAATAGCCCCAGGGTTCACCACATAAATAGGGAAACTTGTTTGCATATTTTCAAACTGTTATGAAAATGCTTTTGTTGCTCTCTCAGGATGTCAGTATAGATGTGGACTTGGACGTAGGGTCCTGCCCTTTTCTCTAAGACTCAAAATCTGTCCTGTTGACTTCACATATATTTTAGTATTTATATGTATATATTCATGTACATATATATATAATTTAGTGCATGCAAAGGATGTTGTCTACCACTGACTCAAATCTCTCTGCCTCTAACTTCTTCCTTTATGACACAGCATTTGGAAGGAGGATTGTGTCTTATGTCCATCATGTCTGATTGAGTAAAATTCCATTTATTTATTTATTTATAATATATTTAGTATGGGCTCTACAGAGTCTCACTACACAGATTGGACTCATAGTGACCTTCCTGTTTTTAGCCTCCTAAGCTCTGGGATTACAAGCATGCACCATTACACCCAGTCTTAGTCACTGTTTCAGCATGCGCAGGGGGCAGGGCCAGCAAGGCATGCTGGGAATCAGACCATGCGCCTTAACCTACCTGAGCAGATGCTTTAGTCCACTGAGCTATCTAGCCAGCCTGCGATTGAGTACATACTTTAAAATACAAGTTTAACCACAAAGTATATAAAGCCTGTATTTTTCCATATATGAAGAGGTTTCTTATGCAAGTTACACGGTTAATGTCATAAGAAGAACTAAGAGGTTTATTGAATGAATAAATAACTTCTAATATCTAATATTGATGGATTATACTAAATCATTTAGTTTCAAATATAATTCTGGATTTCCAGGAACTGTAAACAAGGAATCAGATTAAAAATCAGATGGACACCAGACAAGTAAAATTGCATTATTTTACTACGATTGTGAAAGTTTAAATCTGGTGGAGGCACATTTATCTAAATAATATTAATGTTACAAATATTTAGAAAGAGTTTAGATATATTAAAAATAGAAAAGTCTCTTTACTCTTTCCCATATGAAAAAAATTAGGACTTTTAATTTCTGACTTATTTCTGCCCATATTTAATTATTTAAGTAAAGAACGTAGGGTGTAAAATGATTAAAGAGAAGAGATATCTGTTGTCTTCTGTCATGTTTATTTCTCAAAACTGATGCCTTTTAAAACATTTCAAAAAAAAAGGTTTTGAGGCTTCTGGGAAGATACTGGAGTAGAAAGTAGCAACAATTTCCCCTTTCCAGGATATAGAATCCGGACACTTGAAAGTAACAATGTAAGGAAGAAAAGAATGGGGAAGGTATTCTAAGAAATTGGAGCCTACAGAGGTGAAGAGCTGGATTACATTGTACAGCAAGGAGGCAGGGTTCGGTAATTCCTCCCTGGCTCCTGCATCATGGGACTTTAAGCTAATTAAACGCATTAAAATAAGCATTAGGGCCGGGTAGATGGCTCAGTAGAATAAACACTTGCCAGGAAAGTGCAAAAGCCTGAGTTCAATCCCCGGTTCTGCCAAAAGAAAAAAAAAAAAAAAGGCATCGCAGAAACAAGGTTGTGCGAAGCATAGAGATGACAGCTTTCTGGAAGTCTTATTCTACATACTCCTGTGCACATCGATGAAAACCACACACTTATAGTCAGCTATGTTTCACCTTTTGATTTTAGAATTTCTGTCCCCCATGAGATCACTTAATCTATTCCAAACCTGCAGAGGCTATTAAAGTTGTTATTTATTTCCCTTGAGTATCTGAATGTGGTTTAACTTCTTGTCAAAGATTATAAGATTCTATAGCAGTGTTACAAAAACTTTACTCAGTGTAAAGTTGGTCTGTTTGGTGATTTACACCAAGTACCTACATTTTCTAAATCATAATAAATCAGTATGAAAAGCCTATCATAATCTCAAATTTGAATATAATCACTATGGGAGTTAGTACTGAGGTGTCTACAAAAATGTAAAGTAGGATTATCAGAACTCAAATTATCCCTGATACATGCTACCTATCATAGACAGATGGATGACTGGTAGATGCATATATACATATAATAGAGAGATAAAATACAACATATACAATACTACAATAAGTTCACACACTAAGTGAACATCCTGACTAGAGTTTGTCATGCCTTTTTCATGATACCTAGTTTCCTAGACCCTAGCTTCGTTTATATTAGGACACTATAATCTTTTATATGGCTCAGAAATAGCTCATCAAACTTTCATGTCTTAGGAAAATAATGAGAGGTTACTGTCATTTACTTTGCTGTTGACATTGCGATGAGATCAAAATGAAAAGGCAGGAATTATCATAATTGTAAATGGATATACACCAAATATTTATTAAAACTATTTTTTAAAATTCAGCAATTTGCCTAAATAAATGATAAGGTCACTCTACACTGTAATATCAATAACCTAAATACCATGTCCAACATTAAAATGAAGATAGTTGAGCCCCCAATGAATGAACTTTCAAATCATGGAAAAGTTGATTTGCAACATCCTCTCACTTCTTTCTCTTCTTCTTCCTTTCCCCCTCTTCCTTTCCCCTAAAAATAATTCTCTAGAAAATTTAGAAATTGTACAACAGTTAAATACATACCTCAATTAAGTGACTATTATATTAGGTAAAAGAATAGCCACAAATATGTCGACAAAATGAGATATAAAAAGTATGTTTCTCCAAAAATAAGGCTGTACTGTATCATTTATGTACTTCTGACAAATTAGAAAGAAGTACTGTAAGTGCAAATCTTTCATATTATCTCCATAAACACAGTGATATGGATTTTTCTACCTAGGAAACCATCAGGATGTAAAAATAAACAAATCAGTTCCATTTTGTTATGTTTACAAATATCAATACTTACTCAAACATAGCATATACATTCTTTTCACACTCTAGTGTGTTTTATTTAATAAGTGCTACTTTTTAATAACTATCGTGTGGAGTAATGTGGGAAATGTTTGAGTGAGATGCATGTCACTTTGTTTATTGTCTACAAATCATGACCTTCCACTTCTTCTACTCTAAATCTTGTGTACTCATTCATGGAATGATTTGCTTAAAAACTTAATGCCCACAATAAATTAAAGAAAAAAATATTAAAGGATTTAGTGAAAAGTTTGTATTACCTTAAAGCCTTTCTTGATGAAAGGAATATTATATGTTTTTTATTCCTTTATGGGGAAAAATCAAAGATTTAGGCAAAGACCCCCAAATTGTTAACTGGGTGAAATGGTGTCTACTGGGTGAAATGGTAGCTTTCTTTCTGCCTCCAGAGGATGGACAGAATATTGGCTCCCATTCTAGGAGATAAAACATAAGAGACTTTTAAAGGATGAGACTGACATACAGGGAAAAATCTATATAAACACAGAAAGCTTGAAAATAAAAAGTAAGGCAGTGATGGCTTTTCATTAGCAAGGGTATTTCTGTGTATAATGATGTTCTTGGAATTTCACTGGAGGCAGCCTATGTCTGGCTTCCTATGCTTCACTATGTTCAGGCACCACCATAAAATCAATTTGTCAGCCTCAAGTGAATCAGTGCAAGGAAAATAAAATCATCAATTGCCCTGGAGTCAAAACAAACTGAGAAAGTTGTGGAGAATATCAAGGAAGTACCAAATTTTATGACATCAAGATAGAGGTAGGAAGCAGCAATTGAACTCTAATAACCATTTCAAACCAAAGCCTAATTAGTTTCTATAAAAACAACACTTCAGGAGGTTAATTCTTCTTTTCGGGAAATTGGAGATGGAGCTAGTTTTTTGACAGAATGTTTCCTTGCATGCTAGCCTGTAGCATGACCTTAAAAGTTCAAAACATTTTACATAGACTAATATGGAACAAAGATAATTCCAAGAGATATCTATCAAATATATGCCCATTCATCCATCAGTACAGTTCAAAAAGCTGTCCAATCTATCAGACATAGAATGAAATATGGGATTTGAATCTATTGCTGACAATTTTTGTATCAAAAAATTTAAGCATTATAGCCAAAATCAAATAACCAACATAAACTTTTCAACATTTTATTGAAAGTTCGTTATTATATAGAAGGAACACTCAGTAATTTGAAATTTTACAGGAATATATTGGATAATTAACAATCAATCTTTAGGTTTATATAGAAAGCTTGTTCTGTAGACCTATTGTATAAACTGAAAATTACAGAACTGCCTGAGGGAAGCCAGCTAAGAGCTGTTGACTTCTGCCTGCAGAGCTCATCTTTCATAGGGTGTGTCATACATTCATTTCGATACTGCATGACTTACCCTCTTTTATTTCTTTTTGATTTTTTGAATGACAAAACCATTTTTAAAAAAATAAAATTTATAAATCATTTCAGGAGAAAGAAAACACCACCTGGTAGAGAAAAAAATACAATTGTGATTCATTAGAAGGGAGGTATTTTCATCTAAATAGGAATAATTAATAACACATACACATAGATTTATAAATACAATTATATATGACATTGTAAGTAGTACATTGAAAAGTTAAGACTCGTACATTAAAAATATTTTACATTTACTGTGAGCTGTTATTTTTACATTATCAGCTGCACTCACTGGATTTGGTAATGGTGAGGGCGTTGGTATTAATTATTATAAAAGGACCAGAGATAAGGCCCTGGGACTGTGAGACTTGGACTGCTTTCAAAGATTCTGAAAAGAATAAATAATTTCTGGCTAGTACCTTGGCTATGTGAAAAGCAAGGTCAGTCTTGTTTGGTCTGTTTAGGGAAACAATAAATGTATCCCCTGAGATTTTATAACTTTAAGTATGTGCTTTGCATCCATTTGTATTTTGAAATTGCATATGCTACAGATTATATGATTTAAGAAACTAGCGTGCAAACACTGGACAGTCCAGAAAAAGAACACAAAAGGCTGTTGAGAACCCACAAAACTCAGGCAGCGTGGGATAAACAGAAATCTAAGAAATAGCCTCACTGAAGACAGGCACAGAATCAGAACCTTAAAATTTATGAAAAATGAATTAATTAGAAGTGAGAGGGGGCCAGGAAGTTGGCTCAATGGAGTAAGTGCTTCCCTGGCAAGCGCAAGGGCATGAGTTCAAGCCCTGGTTCCGCCAAAAAAAAAAAAAAAAAAAAAAAGAAGTGAGAATGTGCAAGTGTATTGGATAAAATAAATCATACTTTAATATTGAATATAATAGAAAATTTTATTTGTAAGCCTAACCATGTTAATCCATATTAACGAAATAAGTAATAAAAATAAGACCAAAGGTAAGATTGAGCTTGTATGAAACAATTGCCAAATTTGAAAATAGTAAGCAAATGAAATTTCTAGATAAAAAAATATAAGTACATAGTCCATGGTTTGAAAATTAATTATAGAGCTTTACATTAAGCATAGATGCTTTCTGAAATTCGTACTGGAATAAACTTTTCCATCAAAACAGCATAGGTGAATGTATATCACAAAATAATAAAACATTTCAGCCCCAATCAAAAGAATATACATTCTTCTTAGCTGAAGTCTGGCTATTCTCCAAGTAGATAGTAACACATTTTAACAGATTTAAAATGACTAAAAACATAATAGGTTTGGATGGTAACTAAAATAAAATGAAATTTGAAATAAAACATGGTAGAAGACTGCAAAATCTCACAAATACAAATGTGGAAAATCAATGTGAGAATCAATCTTTACTTTCAACATGGTTGGCTTGTACGATGCCTGGGTGACTACTGAAGCACGCTTCTGTGCACATCAGGAAGGCCCGGGAGGCACGACCTTGCTGAACATCTGGCTTGCGGGTCAGCCTCTCTTATGCTGCCGTCCTCTGTTCCTTCTCTCAGATGCATCAGTTGAACAGCTTTCCTGTACCGCTGCCTCGTTTCATTCACTTCCGACTTTGGACCCACCTGACCATGGACTGCAACCTCTGAACTGATGAGTCCAAATCAACTTGTCCCTTAAGTTGTATGTGTCAGAAACTTTTTTCCAGCTATGAGACAATTGAGAAATATAAAAAAATTTGTACTGATAATTGGGTTCATCTATGTGACTATGCATGATCATATATGTCAGAAACCTTTACCAGTGGTTTTTGGGAAGAGAAAACTGAAAATGTTTGAAGATTCCTGAGGAAGTTCAGAGCAGTTCTGGTGAAAACTCAGGAGGCCAGAATGCTGAGAGGCAAGCAGCAATAAAGACCAGGGGCGTGAGGTTTCAGGTGGAAATGAGAACTTTAATGTGTGTTGGACAAAAGATCATGACATTACATTCTGAAAAGGAATTCATCTGCAATTTCTTCTGAAAACTTTGTGTGAGGTTGAGCTAAAGAGTGACGGACTATTTGCCTTGATGGCACAATATCAAAACATTCTAATATTCAGGATTTGGTACAGGTATAGTTGCCTTTTCTTAGTCATATTTCAAATGGTGAGAAAGCAGAAAGTTAAAACCTTGCAGTGCAGTCAGAAAATAAGCACATGAGAATTTTAAAGAAAGAATGTGTGGTTAATGAAGAGAATGATGTCATTAAAAAGAAACCATGTATTTTTGACTTGACTAGGACAAAATGAAAGATGACTTGACCACATCTCAGGAGCCAGGAATACCACCCATGCAGCCTTGAGGGCATAAACATGTCACTCTTCTGGAAAGATTTACTTTAGGCAAAGGATCCTAGAGTACTCCATTCACCCAGAATCATGGAGAAAAAATGATTCCTTCTGTTCACCCACTCAGTCATAGGTCAGGGCAACTTGAAATTCTTTTCCTTCAGCACTGAAAAACACATTTCAGTTTATAAACTTAAGATATTTATGACATATGCATGTGGTGAGATCATATAGAAACTCTGCTTCTCAGGTCATCTTTCTTTCCTTCCTTATATATTACATTTGAATATTCCTGAGTCACATTTATTATGCTAAATCAGTAAACATAAGAAATGATGTATGCTCTACAGATTTTCAAATTGTGCTAGGCAATCATTAGACCTGGATAGTTCACACGCATTGTCTAAGGTAGCAAAGTGAAACCCAATGATGGGTAACTCTAGGTTTTACTGTTTGGGACTGAAATATGTAAAGGGAGACCAGTGTAGTTACAGTAAATTTGAAACTACTATGGTGTCCTAGTTTTATGTAGTTAGACATTAAATTGGTGACTACAGAAAGCTGGAGAATTGCTTAGTGTTAATAGGCTTCACGTTTGATATTGCAAAAATAGTGAATAGAAAAAAAATGATTTTTCTTTTGGTGATTATGATGGTAATAATTTTATTGTTTTCAATATATTTTATTACATTTCATTTGGAAAAGGCTTTTTAGTGGTTGTAGAATTCTAGGTTAATAGGTTTTGTTTTTCTATCATTTAGAGATACTCTTTGGCTGAGTTCTCACTTGTGTCAATTTTAATGAGAAATCTTTAATCCTGAGCTTTTTATCCTGAAAAATGTTTAATTATTTAAGAACAGTTTCACTTCAATACTGTATTTATGATTTACTGTGTCCTTCAGGAGCAGTACCAAGCCTGAAGGTAATTATTGCGGAGGACAATGCTCTTTCTCATATCCTATATACCACGAGTTATGAGATTTTTTTCAATCTGGCTGATGGAAACAGGTAATATCTACAGATGTGTTTCAGTGTGGGTATGATTTCTTCTCATCCTTTGTGAGTTCTATTCTCAACCATATATAGATGCTACAGCCCTGTGGTAATTGCATGTCAGTTTCATAGCCAATGGGTGAAATCGTACAGTTCTATATGTCTCTTGTGAAGCTCTAGATTTCAATGTTAGGCAGGAATCAGAAGAACAAGGGAGGAGCTGAGGAGGGAGATCTAACCCCACCGCAGTAAACACCTCTTCTGATAAATTTTAAAATCATGTTCAGGTATCAAAGCATCAATGGATGAATCCATGGATGTGTCTTGTGCCACCCTGTCCTAATCACCTTCTGGGAGGCCTGCTCCTGAGTACTTGAGCCAGTTAGTGGACATTCTAGACTTAAACCACAGATAGCATTCTGTTCCTAACCTCTAAAAACTCATGAATTTATTTGTGAGAAATTCATTTAGTCATCTTTGAGTCCCCAAAGTCGTAACATTTTAGCAGTCCTGAAAAGTCTGAATCCAGTGTCTTCTCTAAAAAGGAAGAATCTCTTAGTTGTGAGCCCCTGTAAAAATCAAAAAGGGGATTAACATTTCTGAGGTAAAATGGCACAGGATAAACATTTTGTTTCCAATAGGGAGAAATGACATAGAAGACACTTTTACCATAGAAAACTCAGACAGAAAGGGCAGGTAATCAGTCCTGTAACTCCAGATTCAACACCAGGGGTAGGTTGCATTGAGATGGACTTCTCAGCAGGATGGTAGTCCCGCCTCTGCATGGTTGCCAGGTGTAGACCTCATGTTCTTTCTCTTGGAATGATTCATCTCACTGATTGCTGCTTCCCTCGACACATGTTCTGTAGTCCTGGCATTCTCACTTTCTGAGAACGCCACTGCATTTAGGCTGTGCTCTGGTGTTGGCTCTGCCCTCTGGGAAGCAGGTTGCCTGGTCTGCCAAGCCTTCCTTTGAAATTGAAATGGGAGCATCTCTGGCTTTAGAACTCTCTCACGTGATTATATAAGCAGCACCATATAGATAGCTCCAAGCTTATCCACAGGCCATAAAAGAGCCCACTTACTGCCTGAGTGCCTAAACTTTGTGGGATGAGTCCAAGGACCTGATTACCTAGGCTGAGGTGGCAAACTTATGGCACCCATATTCTTGTGTTTTCTTTTAAGACAAAGATGTTAATGTATGAGCTGGTATTTTGTGTTTGTGTTTCCTAAAACTAGCACTTACTATTCCTCTTTAATGGATTTAGAAACTTCGGATTGTATAATTTAACTTGCCTGAAAAGTTCAGCAGTGGTGTTGCTAGGTGGTCCTTCTTCAGTGTGAGGTCATCCTTCTCAAATGGTAGTGGTCCCGTTTTGTGCCCTAGAGCCTGTGAATGGTTGAGTCTTACAACTCCTGACATGGCCATCCATCCTACTGTTCTAATATAAAGTTCTTCACTTATTTTCAATACTGATCTTTTCAGCAACCTTGAAATCTGTGTTCCCAACTTTGCATGTATATTCTTTCAGATGAAACTAGAAAACTTTCACATTTAACCTTTGCTCCTAGTTTTCATCTTTTTGGAAATAAGCAGCCATAAATATTCATGTGATCAGCTGAACCCTGGGCTGCTTTAAGAATTGGTAAACCAGAATAATTATTTCTTTAATCTCATTTTCTCAGCCTCTCAGGACTACCAAAATGAAGTTAAATTTTCTGCAAGAGCATGACAAGCATAGTATATAGTTCAAAGAACTGAAGCTTTGGTTTTCCTCCTAAGTCTTGGATTTAACATTGAGTCCTGTCAGCATTCTGACCTTGAGCTCTTATCAATATTTCCCATAAAGTTCTGTTTACAGCATTGTAGGGATCACTTAAGCTTCATCTCCACACCTTTCCAACTCACTCTACTCCATGTGATGAGTTCTAAACCATATTTTCAGGTGCAATCATAGAATTTACATCACTTCTAGTGCCAAAATCTGTCTTTGCCACTTTGCCATTACCAGGCCACAATTCATGGCACCTGCAGTTAAAAAGGAAGAGGATTTTTTGGGTCACAATTTTTATTAAAAGCTCAGGAGGAATCAGGAAGGAGAGTACGGAGGAAACAATGAACAACTCCTGGCATGTAGGAAGCAAAGAGAAAGGGAGAACCAAGAGAAAGAATGTACTCTTGTCAATCACACCCTATGGACCTGTCTCCCGTCAGGGCACTGTATGCAGCCCATTAACTCGTTACGGGATGAATCCATGAATGAGTGCAGTCAGATTCTATAAGTATGACTCCTTGTGTGCATATGTTATGTCTAAGCCCTAACAACAAGCCTTTTTCTTCTTGTATGAAGTGATACCACTTTGAAATCTTGTTAATTCACTTCTCACAGAGGCCAGTATGCTTCACTTTTTGACACTATCTTGAAAAATTGCTTTGTGTCTTCAACATTTTAAAAATTGATTTAAAACAAAAAAATAAACATGTGTGATCCTTTTCTGCATTGGCACGAGGTGGAGACACATGTTACCTTCTCATTCTCTTTGCTAATTTGTTCTCTATACGTATTTATGCATTATTTCAGTAGTACTTTCAGGAGATAAACCTTAAACTGTTACTTTATCAAACTCTATCTGCAAGCACCATTTTTAACCATACTTCAAAAACTTACAGAATCATTTCTGGTAGTTTATTCTTACTGTTTGGTATCTGATGTTTGATTTTTTACTTAACATTATGAAGTATTTTCTGATCTCTAGTTGTCCCTCTGTACCTGTATTCCCTTTCTGGTACTCTTTCCTACAGAACTAAGCACATTGTTCTGCCCCAGGCCTCCACATCCACTGCATTTCAGGAATTCTGATGACTTTTCTTGGAATTCTCCCACTTTAGCCAGGGCCTACACAGTCTTTCTGGGTACTAAGTTGATATTATATAGCTTCTCTCATTTGTTTGCTCTTTCTTAGACATCGTTTTCCTGGTTGTCTGAGATGTAAATTTTTAAAAACCATTCCCTTGATCTTATCTGGGTCTATATCTGACAAAGATATGAGAATAAATGTAGTTCTTATTTCTAAATCTTGATCCAAATCAGTTTTTTACAATTATTAAATAGATATTTCAATATAAATGTTTGCTATGATGACATTTATTTCTATGATAAGTCAGTAAGGAACAATAAAAAAATCAATTTTATGCATAATGAGTATATAGCCATATAAAAGTAAGTGGCTGATATGAACTTAACAAATTTAAGTCTGAATTCATAGTATTTTGACTTAAACATTAGGTTTGTTAATTTGAGTCCATACTGACAAATCCAGCTCTAGCGAAATCTAATAATTGACAATAGTATCTTTCCTTTCAACAGATGGAGAAAAAGAGGTTGAAATTAGAGTTTCATTTTTATAGCTATCCTTATGTGCCTTTTTCTCCTTTGACAGGTAATTATAGGCATACACAGTATTTTCAACTCACAGACTGTGAAAAGGAGGCTAGAATGTCCTTCCCACTACAACTCAGATAAAGCAGATTTACAGTGACATTAATGCTCCAGGTCCCTGCATTTAACAACTTAAGATAATTTTTAATCTCCTACTTAAACATTTTGCACTTAACTCATTCTTGCTTATGATACTGACTGTATGTTGAATGGTGAAAATATATTATTAGTATACATTCTCTGTGTAATAAATTGAACAAATTGCACATAATTTATGAATTTGCCCCTTGATTTACAAGGATCTGCCCCTCCTAACACTGCACACTGTAGTCATTGTTCTTTTCTTTGGTTTCAGTGAACAAAGTTCTTAGTTCCATTCTTTGGCCAATAATTATAAAATTATTTCATTTGTTCTGTGGAATACTGTTTTATCGGTGTCTGATATATTCTCTACATTTTTTTTTATTATTTCTCTGTCAAATTTTTGCTGTTTCACTCTGTAATTTTTATTGACTTTTTTTTTATATTTGTTTATTTATTTATTTAGTGTAGGATCTCACTGCACAACTCAGATTCATAGTAATCCTCCTGTCTCAGCCTCTGAGCACTGGGATTATAGGTTTCTGCCACCAATCCCAGTTTCAGGGCCAGCACTGTGCTGGGACAGCAGGAATGTGATACCAGGGGTCGAACTTGGGTCCTTGTATTTACCAGGAATGCACTTAGACAACTGAACTATCTCTCCATCCCTAGCCACATTTTAAAAAATATTTCAAACATCTCTGTTATAAAACTTTAATGGACTGTATTTCTTCCAGAACTTTAAACTGGCTTAAATTTTGAGTTTACAGAACTGAACTCCTGATGTCTTTATTTACAAACTTCCAATAACACCTTTGTCTTATATAATAAGAAATTCTGCCTCTTCTTTTGGCAAAAATTCTCAGTGTGAGGAATCTATAATTTTTATACTTTCAAATTCAATAAATATATTTAATCTTATTACGTACTTCTGCCCCACTGATGTCCTTTGTGGTCCATCTTGTATGTTAAGTCACAGATATTCTGTTCATAATTAGAAATGCTAGTATGTTACTTGAATGTCTATGCTTCAGTAGTGAAAACAATACTGTGGTTAAATCAAATGAAGACAAATCTTTCAGTAAACTTAGGTATTTTAGGACACTCAAAATACATATAATTTTCAGAGATTAAAACACTTGATCATGGAACAATTTTTAAAGACATAAGAAGTTCCACAATTTAAGTCATTCTCACTTTTTTGAATTTCATTACTCTTTTGTTTGTTTTGTTTTTGCAAAACCAGGGATTGAACTCAGGCCCTTATGCTTGTGAGACAAGCACTTATTCTATTGAGCCATCTCTGTGGCCCAAAGTCTTTACTTTTCAAAATGAGACTTTTAGAGTCTGCCAAATAGCTCAGCAGATTAAAGCACTTGCAAGCAGGTACAAGGGCCAGGAGTTTGACCTCGAGACCTGCCATGCCAGTGCCACCCCCGGGACATGCAGAGAAGGCAGTTGAGACTGGTGGTGGAACATAACTATAATCCCAGCTCTTGGGATGCTGTAAACAGGAGGACCACTATGAGTTCGAGCTAGTAGTGAGACCCTGAGCACCCTGTAGACTCTTCTGTAAAATACAATAAATGAATAAATAAAAACGGTATTTTTAAATATCTATGTAAATCTATTATTCTCTAATATTGACCATAGTTCAGTTGTTCTGTGTATCACTCTACTATGTGATTCTAATCATCTGAAAATGTTGTATTTCAGGCCTACTGGAAATGAGACACGGGACGGACAGTAAGCAGGGTCCAGCACTTCCAGCTGTAAGTGGCTCAGCTGGAAGGAGTTTAACACAGCAACTAGACAAAATCCAGATCTTTCCAGTCAAGTTCAAGTTTTGTACATCTAGACCCAATGAACTAAAGCTACTGCTTGGCTCAGTGGAGCCTAGATACAGAGGAGCATTCTTGCAGCAGAGGTAGAAACAGGTAACTGGGGTGATGTAACCTTCCTGGAAGACTCCAGGTACAAGGAGGGAAAGGGTGGTGCCTAGACAGAGCTCAGGGGAATCTAATTTAAGTACAGATTCCCAGATTAAGATCTGCTTTGTTAAATAGCTATAGTGTTTGCTGCTATGATCTAAACTATAAATCTATTAGTTACAAAAATTTGTCAATTTCTAAATTTCAGTACCTGTTATTGGTATTGTTAATTGTACTACTGTAAATAGGAACACATATCTGTCCTAACCACATGTTCTCCGTTGGATGATAATACCGAAAAGTGTTTGGGTAATAACCTTAACCAAAGATCTACACTGAAAGACATAGGACAACACCAAATGGAAACCAATTTCTTACTCTCATCAATAGAGAAGGCAAACTCTTAGCACACACACAACACAAGAATCTGACACAGCAGTGATACCAGAAAATCAGACTTTTTACAGAGAGGCTCTGACTGCAGTGATATAGATGCCTACTCTCAAGCATTCACAAAACTATCACAGAAATCAAAATAAAGAGTTCCTTCCGAAATAGAAAATGACATAAAAGGAGCAAAATGCAATCTCAGACCTCAAGCTGACCCAGGCCAACCCAGGAAACATAAGCACAAAAGAAATTACAAGTCCCAAACATGAGGTCTCTTAAAGAATAGCAACTGAAATAAAGAAATAAAGGTAAAAGGGATTAAAGCAATCAGTTCAGAATAATTTCACAAGTAAAAAAGAGAAGATAACTATAATGAAACAATCAGGAATAGTTTCCAAACAAGACACTGATAAAGACATACAGGAGAATAGAAAACTGATGGAAAACTTAAGCTCTTTTAAAAACAACTAACATCCAGGAAATAGTAATTCAACAGCTGTAAATGATGCAAAGATAAACAATGTAAGACTAATAGCATAAATGAGAAAGCAGGAGAGAACACAAACAACACAGTGCTCCCTGGTCCAGGGGCATAGCAAAGGGTAACCGCAGGCTCACAGTTGCCCCAGAAGGGCTGCAGCAAAAAGGAGCGGAACACAATAGCTAGACCCACGCCAGGCATGATTGGATAACCTCAAACTTAATAGATAAGCACCCGAATTTTATTATGTGCTAAGGCTATAACTGCACCAAAGCTCTAAACCAAAGGTCAGAGGTCAGTGCTTTACAAAATGATAAAGATAAGGAGCAAAATGCAATCTCAGGCCTCTAGCCCACCAAAGATAAGTGCAGAGGACAAAAGTTCTGATGAAATGAATGAATTAAAAAAGATGGAAGCAAAGAAACAACAGCAGAAAGGCACAGAGAAACTTCAGACCAGATTTAACACCTGAAATTAAAAAAAGAAATTTTTGAATACATAGAATCGAAAGTAATGAATCAAGTCTGGAAAGGTATGAGGGAAATCCAGTGCCCACTCAGAACAAGTGCAGAGCACATTATTTTAGCTGAAACATGAGAATTAGTAGGGTCGCAAGCAAAGAAACAACAGAAGAAGGGTAAAGAGCAACGCAAAGTATAAATAATTTCTGTAATAAAACAATAAATCTTTGAAATCATAGCATCTGAAGTAGAGAATCAATTCTGGAAATTTGTGGAAGAAACTCAGTTTGGAAAAAACTCTGCAGCAAAAGAATTAATACCTACCTCTAAAGAATACATTGATAAAAAACAATAGAGGACATCAGAAATATGATGGATTCTTGGAATGAGTAATACAGAAAAGAAATAGATTGCATGAAGCAGAGTCAAAGAAATATGGAAGAAATTAAAATCTCAAATAATGAGTCTACAAAACCATTTGAGTGAAAGTGAAGACAGAGTTTCAGATCTTGAAGACAATGGTGCAGCTAGTCAAAAGTGAGAAAGGATCTTTTAAAAACAACGACGATGCAGGAAAAAATAATTCATCACCTGTAAGATGATGTCAAAATGAACAATGTGAGTTTAATAGGCATCAATGAGAAAAAAGGAGTAAATATAAATGACATAAAAAGAATATGGGCAGAAGTAATAGCAGAAAACACCCCAAATATGAGGAAACAATCTAAAGCGTACAGAATTCTAAAGCATATAAATAACTTCAACCAAAATAAAAACACACTGAGACATATAATAGTCAAGATAACAAATATTCAAAACAAGAATAATATACTGAAAGCTACTAGAGAAAAGAAGCAGATCACATTCAAAGGAAAACCCATCAGAATTATAGGGGACTTCTCTTCACAAACCATGAAGGCAAAGAGAGCATGGAGCAGAGTACATTAAGTCCTCTATGAAAATAAATTCCACACCAGACTATTATACCCTCTAAAATTCTCTTTCTAGTTTGATGGATAAGTGAAATACTTCCATGTCAAAGAACAACTAAAGAATTTCATGACGAAAAGCCATCTCTACACAGGCTACTGAAAGATGTTATAGAGAGGGACTACAATGAGCAGAAATCCATGAATGAGAAGTAACCCACTAAATAGGGCAAACAATTAAACACAGGACAAAAAGGAATAAACAATAACGTAAATAACATGACAATCATAAGTCAACACATTTCAATTATACCCATCAATGTAAATGGAAACAATTCACCAATTAAGAGAAATAGACTGGCGCAGTGGATTAGGAAGTGAAACCCAACAATATGCTGTATACAAGAAACCCACTAAACTCAAAAAGATATTCATAGGCCTAAAGTCAAGTGATGGAAAACAATACTACATGCTCTGGCACCTCAGAAAAAAGCAGGAGTAGCAATTCTGTTCTAAGACAGTCTCAACTTCAAACCAAGAAGGATCAAATGAGACAAAGAAGGCCACTATATATTGATTAGGGGAAAAATTCAAGAGCAAGAAGTAACACTCGTAAATATCTATGCACCAAACACAGGAGCACCCAACTATGTAAGAAAAATCTTAATGGACATTAAAAAACCAATATCCAATACTACAATCTTAACATGAGAACTTAACACCCCCTTATCTCAAAAAGAGAGGTCAACCAGATAAAAAAAATTAGCAAAGTAGCAGAACTGAATCAGAGCTTGGAAAAAATGGACCTGGTGGACATATACAGAATGTTCCACCCAACCACAGCTGAATACATATTTTATTCAGCTGTACATGGGTCATTTTCTAAAATAGATGACATACTAATCCATAGGTCATGCTTAATTATATGCAAGAAAACAGAAATGCATATTAACCGACCACAGTACAATGAAACTGGAAATAAATGACAAAAGAAACCAGAAGAACCCACTAAATACATGAAAATTAGATAACAACCTACTCAGCAATCAATGGGTGACAGAAGAAATTAAACAAGAAATTCAACAATATCTACAATTCAATGAAAATTCAACCACAACTTTTTGGAATTTATGGGACGTGATGAAAGCAGTTCTCAGATGGAAAATCATAGCTATGACATCACACATTAGGAAAACAGAATGGGAACAAATAAGTACCCTAATGTTGCACATCCGACACCTAGACATTTTCTGAGGTGCCAAACCAAGAGCCCAAAGATGAGAAGAAATCATAAAAATTACTGCAGAAATTAATTCAATTGAAA
>PVKA01010227.1:33968-57664 GCA_004027165.1 Ctenomys sociabilis
AAAAAAAAAAAAAAAAAAAAAAAAAAAAAAAAAAAAAAAAAAAAAAAAAAAAAAAAAAAAAAAAAAAAAAAAAAAAAAAAAAAAAAAAAAAAAAAAAAAAAAAAAAAAAAAAAAAAAAAAAAAAAAAAAAAAAAAAAAAAAAAAAAAAAAAAAAAAAAAAAAAAAAAAAAACAGTTCAAAGAATCCACAAATCAAAAAGCTGGTTCTTTGAAAGACTAAATAAAATCGAAAAGCCCCTAGGTAACCTAATCAAAAAGAGGAAAGAAAAAGCTCAATTACAAGCAATAAGGAAGGAAAAGGGTGAAATCACCATGGACCCACTGGAAATTCAGAAGATTATCAATAGCTACTTCAAAAATCTTTATGCTCATAAAATAGAAGACACAGAAAAAATATACAGCTTCCCTGAACGGTACAAATTACCAAACCTTAATCAAGAAGATATAGAAACTCTCAATAAGCCAATAACAGCCAATGAGATACAAAACATAATAAATAGCCTGCCAACAAGAAAAGTCCAGGTTCTGATGGATTCACAGCTGAATTCTATTAGAAATTTATAGAAGATACAATCCCTACATTCCTTAAACTCTTGTATTAAATTAAAAAGGAAGCAGTCCTCCCAAAATCATTTCTGGAGGCAAGTATTATGCTGATTCCAAAACCAAGGAAAGACAAAACTAAAATGCAGAACTATAGGCCAATCTCCCTCATGAACATAAATGCAAAAATCCCCAATGAAATCCTAGCAAATAGAATAGAGCAAATCATGAAGAAGATCATACACCATGACCAGGTAGGATTCATCCCAGGGACACAAGGATGGTTCAATATTCAAAAATCTATAAATGTAGTATACTACATTAATAGACTGAAATCTAAAATCCACATGATCATATCCATTGATGCAGAAAAAGTTTTTGACAAAGTCCAACACTTTTATTTATGTTCAAAGCCCTACAGAAAATTGGAATAGAAGGCCTCTATCTCAATTTGATAAGAACCATTTATGACAACCCACTGGCTAATATAATTGTAAACAGGGAAAAACTGAAATCTTTTACTCTTAGATCTGGTACAAGACAAGGATGTCCTCTATCACCCCTCCTACTCAATATAGTTTTAGAATCATTAGCTACAACCATTAGACAAGAGGGAAAAATAAAAGGAATAAGAGTAGGTAAAGAAGTTAAATTATCATTATTTCCAGATGACATGATACTTTACTTGCAAGACCCAAAAAATTGCACCAAGAATCTATTAGTATTGGTATACAAATTAAACAGCATAACAGGATACACAGTCAGTACTCAAAAATCAATAGCATTCTTCTGCACAGATAACAAACATACTGAGATGGAATCTATAGAAACAATAACTTTTACAATGTCACTGTGGAAAATGAAATATCTTGGAATTCATTTAAGCAAGGAAGTCAAAATCTTTTCACGGAAAACTACAGCATCCTAAGAAAAGAGATCATAGAGGATTTCAGAAAAAGGGAATATATTCCCTGCTCCTATATAGCAAAATCCAAAATCATGAAGATAAGCATACTCCCAAAATTTTGTACAGATTTAATGCAATTCCTATCAAAATGCCACAAACACACATCCTAGAATGAGAGCAGTCATTCCTAAAATTTATTTGGAACTAGAAAAGACCTACAATAGCAAAGGTAATCCTGGCCAACAAAGACAAAAGAGGAGGCATCACAATTCCTGACTTGAAATTATACTACGAAGCCACTGTGATAAAATCAACATGGTATTGGCAAGGAAATAGACCTGAGGATCGATGGAATAGATTAGAAAATGCAGAGTCCTTTACTAACACACTCAACCACCTGACAAAGGGGCCAAACAAGCTTACTGGAAGAAAGATAGCCTCTTTAACAAATGGTGCTAGAAAAACTGGCTTTCTACATGACGAAAACTAAAACTTGACCCAGCTCTATCACCATGCACTAAGCTAAAGTCAAAATGGATTAAAGGTCTAAACATTAAAACAGAAACACTCAATCTCCTGGAAGAGAAAGTAGGAGTGGAAACCTTGAAGACATAGGTGTAGGCAAAGTGTTCATGAACAAACATGTATTCACACAGGAAACACTTGAAAGTATTAACAATGGGGATCAACTCTTCCTGAGAAGAAAATTGTCAACAAAGTGAAAAGACAACTCACACATTTTGAAAAAATCTTAACTAATAAGCATTCAGACAAAGATCTGCTCTCTAGAATTTGTAAAGAATTAAGATATGTTCTGGCCCTCAAATTTAAAGACCCAATTCAGAAATGGGCATCTGAGATGAATACACACTTCTCAGAGGATGAAATTAAAGAGGCAAATAAATATATGAAAAAAATGCTCCACATCACTAGCCATCTGTGAAATGCAAGTTAAAACAACACTGAAATACCATCTCACTCCAGAAAGAATGGCTATCATAAAGGAATCAATCACAACAAATGTTGGCGAGAATGTGGAGAAAAGTGAACAATGCTCCCCTGCTGGTGGAAATGTAGACAGGTGCAACCATTGTGGAGATCAGTGTGGAAACTCCTCACAAAAGTAGGACTGGAAAAACAAAAAGTAGGACTGGAAATCCCATTCAAGCCAGTTATGCCCCTACTGGGAATTTTCCCAGAAGAACTGAAAACATCATATCATAGTGACATATGTGTATCTATGTTTATAGCAGCACAATTTGTGATAGCAAAATCTTGGAAACAACCAAGAACTGAAAACATCATACCATAGTGATATATGTGCACCTATGTATATAGCACCACAATCATGCCTGTCACATGAGGTATGGTTGAAAAAGATGTGGTATTTCTGTACAGTGGAGTATTACTCAGCTATAACGAATAATAAATTGAAGCATTTATGTTGAAGTGGATGCCACTTGAACATATAGTCATAAGTGAAATAAACACGACACACATGTGAAATATAGTATAGTCTTCCTAGTATAGGAAATCAAAAGAAGAAATACAAATGAGAAGGTATAACAACAAGTAAAAAGAATTTAGTCAGACAGTGAGGGCAAACTGAACTGCATATGTTGCATGGTACTAAACAGCTTCTTTTCCAGATGGTTAACAACCTAAGTTTGCAGATATAAAATTTGAGAAATGGAAGGGCTGCAAGTTCAGCCAACATTTTGGCCCTATAATTGCTCAGACAAAGGATTTATATGTAAAAAATTCAAAGAACTAAAAAAAAAAAAAAAAAAAAAAAAAAAAAAAAAAAAAAAAAAAAAAAAAAAAGATCAGCCCTGGAAAGACTAAATGCAAAAGTTGTCATAAGAGAATAATGCATACTTCTCAGAGAAAAAAAGTTCCAAATAAATACATGAAAATTTTTTCCACAGCACTGATCATTAGAGAAATGCAAATTAAAATAAGCTTTAGATACCATCACACCCCAGAAAGAATAGTTACCCTAAAGAAATCAACTAACATCAAATGCTGGCTTTACTATGGGGAAAAAGCAATCCTTCTCCATTACCCATGAGAATATACAACGGTGGAATCACTGTGGCAATAAGTGAAGGGATTTCTCATAAGAAGGAATGGAAGTCTCATTCAACCCAGCTATCCTCCTTCTGGATATTTTCCTAAAATAACTGAAAACATCATACTATAGCGATATACGTGCATCCATGTGTATAGCAGCACAATCTTTAAAAGCCAAATCTTGGAAACAAGCAAAATGCCCATCCCTTGAGGAATGGATGAAAAAGTTGTGGTGTTTTTATAGAATGGAATACTACTCTACTATAAAGAAAGACAAAGTCAAAGCCATTATAGGTAAATGGATGCAACTCGAGGCTATAATCATAACTGAAATAAATCAGACCCACATTTGTAAATCTCATATTGCCTCTGTAGTGTAAAAATAACACTGAAAGAATAAATAACACATGACAGGTATAATAGATACAGTCAAATGAAAAGAAACTGAGCTTAAGGATTGAACAATGAAGGTGAGAGAATGGAAAGAAGTTAGGAAAAATGACTGGGAGAAACATGGAAGTATATACACAGGATGGTTTAGATGTTTGTACTAATAATTTCCATCAGTATTTTCTTTTTCAGCACTGGGGGCCAAACTCAGAACCTTGTACTAGCCAGGCGGGTGCCTATGGCACTGATCTATCTCCCTAGTCCTCCTTAATTTTTTTGAAAATAGCATTTATTTATTTATTTATTTTCGTATTTTACAACAGAATCTACAGGGTCTCACTGTGTAGATCAGACTCGTAGTCATCCACCTGTTTACAGCCTCCCACTTTCTGGGATTACAAGTATGCACCACCATGCCCAGTCTCATTCTCCTCCATCTCAGCCCTCCACAAGGGCAAGGCGAGTCAGTGGGCAGGCCAGGCAGTCAAACTCCCGGCCCTTGTGTCTGCATAAGCAGGTCCTTTAATCTGCTGAGCTATTTTGCCAGCCCCCAAAACAGCAGCTAATGTTTAGAATTTTCACCTTGCCTAACTCTGTATGCTGATATTTGTGATCTGATCAATTACATCGAGGTCTGCAATGTGCAATACAAAATCTATTGTTGAATACTTCTCATCTTGTTATTCTAAATGTGTTTCATTCCTAATGTGTTTTCAATTACTACAGTCTACTTAAAGTAATTTTTTTTCTGGTTTTTCTTTTTTCTTTTTTTTTTTTTTGTATGAGAAAGAACAAAACAAGATTTCTAGAGAGCAAGTGTTAATATTTAATTATGTGTCCCACCTTGAATAACTATGTGTTATTCTGAGCAGTAGATTTGAAGACAAAATAGATAATATAAGAACCATTGTTAATTCACTATTTCTGATTTGAAAATCTGTAACGTATGTGTTGCTGGGCTGGTGACACAGCACAGCAGACAACACACCTGCTTGTGCAAGTGCAGGGGCCAGGATTCCCTCCCTGGCACTGCCTGCAGCCCTGCCTCCTGGGGCAGTGAGCCAGCCACTGAGTCTGGGCATGGTGATGCATGCCTGTAAGTCCAGCACTGGGGAGGCTGAAAATAGGAGTCACTATGAGTCCGACCTGCATAGTGAGACTCTGTACCAAACAGATGTTTTTTAAAAAAACTATTGTTGTACGTTATTGTGTTCTTTCTTTTTTCTATCTGTTTTTGTTTCTGTTTTTACTCTTCAAAATAAAGTAAAACAAATTATGAAAAAGTGTTTTATTGGGCTGGGGAGATGGCTCAGTGGAATAAGCGCTTCCCTGGCAAGTGCAAGGGCCTAAATTCAATCCCTGGTTCTGTCAAAAAAAAAAAAAAAAAAAAAGTTTTACATTAATCTTGATATTTAGTTCAAGAACTCACATAGCCATCTGATTTCCAATAAATAATTTAAAATATCTGTAAATTTAATATGTTCTGCATTTGTCATCTTCAATAAAGGCATAAAAATGTACCCAGTGATTCAGATTACAAGTTAAGATATCATTCTAGACTTACATAAGTCTTATGTGTTCTACAAGTTAGTAATAACATAATACTGGCAATTTTTACACATTCTTTGTAAAGATTGGGATAAGAAGCAAGTCTGTCATTTGTAATCTAATCAAGGGAATGATATTCCCTCGATCTTGCTATATTCTTTCCATTAGAAACAAATTATATAAGATGGAGTTTACAAAAGAGATCATTTGGATGGTTAGATCTTATTAATGGCCATGTCACATTCGATATTAATTAATGAGTTAAAAACACGCTGATTTATAAAATTGATGATTTCCCTGAAAAGGCTGGTTTGAGTGTGCCTCTTGGTCTCAGGTTCTAAGCAGTTCTCCTATGCCACACCCACTGAGCTTAATCCACTCCTTCATTCACAACTCTCACATCTCGGGGTTCAGCCAGTGCCACCAGATTTATCCCATAAGGAAGAAAAGCAAAGAAATAGAAAACAGAAATGGACCCTGGTTTTGACAAGCTTTTCACAAATAATCTGAAATGAGTCTGTCAGATGACTCAGTACAGTAGTTCCTCCCCTGGGGTCCTCAGCAGTATAGATAAAGAGTAGAACAACCCTTCCTCCAATAGTGGACCAAGATTCCTGGTTAGAAAGTTGAAAAGGGAATTTTAAAAGTGTAACAAAATAAGCATTCCTTTACTTATAAAAATTCAAATATGATGTGGAAATGATAATACGGATAGCATTATTGTGTTATGAAATAAGTAGATTCCTACTGATAAATGTAATACTATGAACATAGATAGAAACAAGTCTAATTTCAGAAGTTTGCAAGGCCAGTTCTTAAACATTCACTAAAACGTAATTTTTCACTTATAAAAAGTATTCAATAAAAAAATTGCCTCAAAACGATGCTACTATTGAGGTATGTCAATATTTTGCTGTCAACACTGGTATGTTTTTAGCTGGGCATGGTGGTACACGCCTACAATTCTTGAACTTCGGAGCTGAAGCAGGAGAATGGCAGGAGTCTAGACCTACCCTGGTGTAAGTTGTGAGCTTATAGAGAGACCACGTCTCAAAATGCAAAAACAAAGTCTGGCCAAATAGCTCAAAGTATTAAAGTGCCTGCAAGTAGGTGCAAGGGCTGAGGGTTCGATCTCCAGGCCTGCTGTGAAGTTCTTGTCCTCTGGGGTGCCCTGAGATAGCAACTGAGACTTGGCATGGTGGCACATGCCTATAATCCCAACTCTTGGGAGGCTGTAAACAGTTCAATCACTATGAGTCCCATCTAGTAGTGAGACCCTGAACACCCCATATACCCTTTCCTTAATACAAAAAAAAAAAAAATTTTTTTAAGTTTTTAGGTACAATCACTCATGAATTTTGTTAAACTTTAAGGTCAAAATTTGCTAATCTGAAGAAGTTTGTCAGAGGCCCTTGCATTGCACCAGGCATTTGGGACCTTCTTGCTCACTTGCCAGAGTTCTGTGCTGTTATATTTACAAGTAAACCCATGTTGCTAGAGGAACTCTGGGTTCTACATACGTCACAGAGAATTTCATCACTTCTTACCACTTGTCATCATAACTTTATGATTACATCAAATTGGAGATTCAGTTATTTTATTGAAAAGTAAGATATGATTTGTTATTGGCCTCACCTACTGGAAAAAAGTTCAATTTTTTTCATTTCAAATTCTGAAATCATATACCTAGAAATAAAACAGAAATAATATCTAAATGATGCTTGAGGAAAAGAGAATTTTACTAGGAAGCCAGTAAAGTTATTTCAAAGTTAGTGTCTTTATTTCATAACCATGATATTATAATCATGTCATAGCTAAATGCTATGGAATGTATTAATTAATTGGAAATTATTTTCACTACTTATGATAGTGAACTATAACTACATTATTTTTAGACATATAACTACATTACATATAACTACATATAACGACATTATTTTTAGGTAAGAATCTTCTAAAAATTACATACTGACATTTTTGTAAGTAAAACACAGCACAATGCTTAAAAAAATTATCGCATATTTTCCAGAAAGATTTTAAGATTTTGATAAGAAATATATTCTGTCTACAATATTGCATGTACTATTCAAAGTCTAATTCCATATAGCTGATTTTAATTTAATAGGGTATTTTTAAAATTCTCAATTGTCCCATAAAGCCCATACTTACAGTCTGCTCAATTTTGGTGTCTAAAATAACAAATATTACAAAATATTATTAAAGCACCTGCTTGCAGGTGCTTTAATCCCCTGAGCTTTTTGGTCAGCCTTAGGCATTTTTACCATTACGGTTAGATTGTCAGTTACTGAGAATTCACGACTGAATCCTCCAGAAAAGATTTTGCCAATTTCTTGCTCCACTGGCTTAATGATAAGTTTGATTAATTTCACAAATATCTAAGTTTTCCTTCCAAGATTTTTTTTTGAGGCACTCAAATGACTGAGTCAAAACTAATAACTCTGAAAGGATTTTATTTTATGAATGTTGAAAGTAAGTGGAAAGTGAAGAAGTTTTACACTGTGGTCAATTTTATTCTGGAAATAAAAAGAATGATGTAATAGAAAGCTGGAAAGGAAGGTTTACAATAGACAGTTATCATCTCAGATTCAAGGAGAAAATGATACATAAGTGAGGCTTGCAGGAAGTTTCAGCCATATTATATCAGAGACAAGAGCAACTGAAATGCCTCTGAGAAATGTGCAAGTCGTTAACATGATCAGACAAAGGGGGCCTTGGGCCACTGTGAGAAGTGAGTCAAGTTGAATATTGGGCTGGAGAACGAGGAAGTGAAAATTACAAAATGAGATCATTAATGAGCTTAGGTAATTCTTATTGTTTCCTGTAGATATTTCACTTTTAAAAGCTCCATTCTATAAAAGTAATCTTTCAAGATAATGGTAACAATCACTTTTGTCCAGGTTTTACTCCAAATAGCCGGGGCTCATAATACTGGGTGCTTATTATGTGACATAATCCGAGATTAGTTCTTTGTTATTTCACTTCATGTTTATGATAAGGCATTTGTAGGAGAGACTTAAGTGTTAGTGTTGAGAAAACTAAGAATCATAAAGGAAAAACACATAAATGAATATAAATGGTGTTAAAAATATTCCTTCATCGCACAGGCACTATTAGCAGAGGACCCATATCTCTGATTTCCATATCCCTCTGCCCCAATTCTCTAGATTTCTGCTTTCTATGGTTTGGCATTTTTACATTGTAGAAAAAGATTCTGGTATCCAATTTTCAAAATTGAATAGGCTGTCAATATTCTTCTGATAACAAAGCATTGCCTAAGATTAGTTCAGAAAAAATCCTTTTATTTTCATAAAATTCAGTATACATTTGTTCTTTTCACATTGTCCTATCATTGTCATTTCTAAATTTTATTTATTGTTTATCACTATCAAAATCTAAATCTCACCTGAAAAATGTAAATCTCATAATAAAGCAAAATATGTCAATATTCTGAAATGTAGTGAGTAATATGCAATACATCTGAATGTCGACTTTATCCACCTTGAAAAATTCATTTAGAAACCAGGTAAGGCAGAGGAGACCTGCAATCTCAGTACTCTAGAAGACAGAGGCAGCAGGAATAGTAAGTAGAGCCCAGCCAAGATAACTCAGCAACACAGCAAGGCTGACTTGAAATATAAAACAGAACAACAACACTAATAACAGCTATAATTATTTCTCTGTGAAACCTTGGGTTCAGTCCTAAGTAAACTAACAAAATTAAAGGTCACCTAGAATTGATACTCATTAACATTTCCTTTAGATCTCTTTTGGATACCTCTTAGGAAAGCTGCTAATATTTTTTAAACATTTTTCTTGAGAAACAAATAGCACCGAGACAGTTTCAAAACTGATTAGTAGGACAGTTTCAATATTTAATACACTGCATATGGTTGTCTTAGTGGTTACTCATTTTACAAGATGCAGACATGATATCCTGTCCACAAACAACACTATTAGAACAATTCTTTCTATACATTGAATTAAGAGAAAGTAGCAGTATGTCTATCCTAACTATTTTGAATATACAAATGCAAAATGGTCATTCATCCCCTTTTTTATTTAGTTTTCTTAGAGAAGGGTATTCCATTGTCATTTACATGTTGTAGGTGCATTACTTCAGCAAAATATTCCAATATTGTCCAATGGCCCTTATAGTAGTGGGTTTTCCATAAGACTGGCAATGTCAGAAGTTTTTGACTTAAGCCTTTTACAGCTTAGCATATTTATATTGTTTTACTTTTTAAAATAATTTTATTGAGAAACAAATAGCAATGAGACAGTTTCAAAACTGAATAGTAGGACAGTTACTATAATTAATACATAGCATATCACTGCCTTAGTGGTTATTCACTGTATAAGATGCAATATTTTTTCATTATCTAAAATACTGCATATGATGTTGTGGGGCAGAAACAAACAGCCTTTTTTGTTTTATCTATAACAAGTCTACCAGCTCTTAATGCAAAGTGAGAAGTAGAGTATAGTGTCTAAAAATGTTGATGTAAAACAACTTGCCTAGTCTTAAATATAACTACTGACATATATCAGCTGAACTACTTTTAAAAATTACTTTTAGTCAGTCTCTTTATAGGAAAATTAAATTCAATTCTTGGTATCATTTTGGAGAGTGAATAGCTTAATATCAGTGAAGAATGTAGAGCAACTCATTCAGGGCTCCTTCTGTTTCTTTCTCTAGCAAAAGCTTTCTTTCTCCCAAAATAATATATTGTGCATTTAATCTTCATTCTCTAAAATTCCTTTTACAATTTCAGAGAGCACAAATTTTTACTAGGTATCTGACAGACTGGGCATTTCTTTCCTCTGTAACATTTAGAAGTCTTATGCTAAGATCAATGGATAGCTTGGTTTTGTTTCATAGACTTTGGATTAGAGCTCACTTAGCTTCAAATTTTTTGTAACAGATTTTTATGTTTCAAATCTTGTTGTCTTTGCTCTTCTTTATAATTGCTTATGTTTTTTCTCTTAGTTTTCTGATAACGATGATAAATCTAAGTTCAAACATGAGACAGTTATAGGCTTGTGATACTTTTAAAGGCATATTTTTATTCCTGTTTTATTCTTGTATATGTTGCACTTGAAGTAGTTATTAAATTTGCTGACATTCACTTGCTTGACTTTATTTAGACAATAGCATTAGAGAGTAATATTAAAATGTACTCTAATGGACTTCAAACTTCTGCACAATGGATCTTTTTAAACAGAACCTAGCTCAGACTTAGAGAAATGTACATGTCGATATAAAACATGGGATTCTTTCCACTGGTTCAAAAATGCTAGGTCAGTAACCATTTGTAAGACTTAAAGGTCAAGTGTCACTGGAACAGACAGGCTGTGACCCTCCTGTGCACTCCAGAGGAAATATCAAGCTTATTCTGCTTCAGTCTCCTTTCTCTGAATTTATTCTTGATATTTACTTCTCACTTTGTAATTTCCACTTTCAAGACGTGTAAGATTAGAAATGAAACAACTCTAGACTGTTCCCACCTTTTCCTCCTGTTCAACAACCAAGTAAATGTACATAGAAAATGAACATTTGCTAACTCTGAAGCAGGTAGGTCACCTTAGATGAGGGGTACATACCCTGTCTCCCAGCCAGAAGAGACATCAGAATTATTCCTGACCAGAGAGCACCTGTAAACTGGTGTCCCAGCTCAGGATTCTGGGCAGGTCTCCCTTGCGGGCCTAACCTGAGACACAGTGGAAAGAACCAACTTCTGTGTGACACTAGAAGAACCTGTTTCCAACCACCAGACTTACATTTGCCCAAAGGGAGGATCTCCAGGTATTTCTCCTCCAACCCTGGCTCTAGTTATCTTTCATGAGCATGGGAAAATATTTGGATACTAAGTTGTGGACTTTAAAATCTTTACTTAAAATTTCTAATGCTGGAGGTAATGATCTTGCTCAGGCTTTCACCTATCCCTTAGGGAACTTTGACCAACAGAAGTTACTCTGTGAGCTCGTTAAACGCTCTGCCAGCACCTCTACACTTAGAGGACAGATTTCACCAGCATCTTTTTGGTGAATCACCCACTGAAGCCAATGTTCAGTGGAATGTTGACCACACAGACAACTGAATTCATTTCTTGAGACAGACTTCTAGTTTGGTGAGCCAAAAGAAACTGAGAACAGCTCAGGGGTCAAGGTCAAGTCTACTCTGGTGGATATTCAGGGTTCCACAGTGGAATCTGGCTCTTGGCCACTGAAGAAAACTCCACTTACCTGTCATACTTAACTCTGTGCTAGTAAACTAGAAATTGTCTTTAAACTTTTACAGTTTTAAAACCACTTAGGCTACCCCTCCCTTCAGCTATTAGGCTGAAGTAGCTTCATTAACAGTTTACATTTCATAGCACCTAGCAGGGAAACAATTTACTTGTGCATCTTACATACATTAACTAAGAGTAAGAAAGAGATTCAAGTTAGCATTTTCTTGTATGTGTGCATAGAAGACTAATATTCCTTTGCTAACATATAAAATGTGATTGCTAGATGATAAATATAAATGTAATCTGTAAGTTTCAAATAGAAAAATTTAAATACAGCATAGTTTTGTCCTGTTGCTAGGCAAAATCACCTCAATGACTAGATAGATTGCACCAATGTATGGAAGATCTTTAGCCATAGGGCCCAGAAGAAAATTCTTCAAGTCAGCTGTGGCTTTTATGTATCTTCAGAGTTGATCTTTACAGCACACAGAGAAGTGTTCTACTTCCAAATCACCTTTTCATATATATCCTTATCCAAAGAACCAAAACGAATAGCTTATTACAAAGCTATGCTTCCTTCTTTAAAAGTTACTGTCACAGGGTTTCATCCCGGGCATGCCCTGCCGGCCCTGCCCTCGGGGTGCACTGAGACAGCCATTGAGACTGGGCATTGTGGCATTCACCTGTAATCCCAGTGCTTGGAAGGTTGAATGCAGGAAGACCACTATATATTCAATCTGTGTGTAGTGAGGCCTTGTGGAGCCTGTGCTAAATACATAAGAAATAAAAATAAAAAATATTGTCATAATTAAGGCCAATTGTAACTTACGCTTTTAATTTTCCTACAGGAATAAGTTCACAAGCTACCTAGGAAGACAAAATTGAGTAATAGTTGGAAGTGGATTGGACAGATAAATTTGTCTTCTGCTGTCAGTAGATGACATCCATTTGCCCTGGAGTGGAGTCTACTCAAGGAATGCCTGGAGAGTATAGAAAATCAAAAAGAAAATCAAAGAGGGATGCCCAAATTGTTTCTTTTTTGTATTTCAGGCATGGAACACCCAAAAGCTGAATTCTCTTACTCCTTTAGAATGCATTCTTAACTACTAGAAGACTGTTACATGTTGAAAAACAACTGTTTGATCATTTTTCTGCATATGCACATGATATGCTTACCCTGAAGAGCCAAAATGGAATGCGGAGGAAAATATTGATTGTGATGTTCTTTCATAACTAAAATGATACAGTCACAATTGCCTTATGTTCAAACTTTCTTTACATTAAGAAATAATGCTTACTTATGCTCAAAGTATAATTATAGTCCATAGGAGACTACCTACATTTATATGAGTTTTTCTCTCAGTGCCTTGAAGAAGATCAAGATAGATCTTGGAAAATTTTCATACTGATATAAGCAACTATGTAAGGTAAATTATTGTAGGCAGTCCGACAGAGCCAAGCCCTCAAAGGAGATGGTGCACAATGAGATAGTTGTAATGGTTGGATAAAGAGTCATCATCGGCCGGGCATGGTGGTGCATGCCTGTAATCCCAGCACTCGGGAGGCTGAAGCAGGAGGATTGTTGTGAGTTCGAGACCAACCTGAGCTACAAAGTGAGCTCGAGGCCAGCCTGAACTGCATAGTGAGACCCTGTCTCAAAAAAAAGACAAAAAAAAAAAAAAAAAAAAAAAAAAAAGAGTCATCATCGCCAAAGGCCTAGGCCTCAAAACTAAAAATAAACAAATGAACCAACATATTTCATAAAGATAAATGCCAGGGATTGATATGGTAATGGACATTCATCACTTTGAGTAAACTAAGAGCCACCAGCCCAACTCCCTACATGAAATGTGCCTGTCATACCTCACAGCTTTCTATGGGACTTGCTTTGCCATTTGATTACAGTTTAATCACTTATACTCATAATCTTTCTGGTTGACCACAGTTCTTTCCCACCTCATATCCACCTTGTGATTCCCTATTTCTGCCACCTTGGACCCATATTATGAAGTAGATTTGTTGTATAAAAATCCCTAGAAGGGTCATGGTTCTTGAGAAGCAGCTGAAGACTCCTGTTTTTCTCTCATACAGAATCTTTCTTTTCTCATTAACTATATTCTGCTCTTAACCTCCATTCGGCCTAAAATTCATTCCTTGATTTTAAAGAACATAAACTTATACCAGGCATCCAGTAGGTTGGACAATTTTTTCCCCTATATTAAGATGATCATGATAAGTATATTGGTTTTTTAAAGGTTTTACTTAGACATATAAGGTAGGCTAGAAAGATACAGTGTCAATATTTTAAAAGATTGACTTACAAGCATTACAAGTTGATATTATATGTGAGATGAATATCATATCATTAATTTTAATCAGTCAGAAGACAGACAACTAGAAAAGCTATCAGTGCCTGCTGGACCCAAGCAGTCTCTAACAAAGATCCCTGCTGGTCTAAAGGCCAGACAGAAGACTGGAAGTACACCTTTTCAAGTGGGTATTTTTGAAGGAATTACAATAGACCAAAACCCAAGCTCTCAGTTATTTTAAATTTTCAGCTATCAGGAGAAAGTTGAAGCACCTCAGTGCCTTCTTAGATCACCTGCTACAGGTACCAGTAAAATATCTGCCCATCATTCCTTATCCAATAAAAAGGCAGATTTTTTGCTTAAAGATATATTTATTATCCAGTAATCCATGAAAATAGAAAAAAAAATAAAAGCTACAATAGATCGATTTTGCTCCAGTAAAAGCTTGCTCCTTAGTACTTTATAATTGGAACTGAGAGAAAGCCTAGGAAAGAAAACAAAGAGACCAAAAAATCCTGGTCTTTGTGGTGGCTTTCAACAAAACAGAAACTAAGTCTTATTCTTGGGGATTGAAGAAGAGTTCACTGGCTAGGCTCAGCTGTTACTACTGTGAAAACCCAGGCCACAGTTGATGTATTTTTATTTTGGTAGTTAATTGACTTTTCTTCATGATAAGTGAGCTAGTTATAAATTTGATACAGATGAATAATGGATACATGTGTATTCTAGAATAGTTTCTCAAATAAAAAGTGAAGTTTTCTAAGGAAATCGAGGTGTTATGTGTTCTCCCAGTCTCTGATTGTCATGGATGAGCAGGCCCGTTGCAGGTGGATAAATCTAGAGTTTGTGATTTGTTCATTGTCTAGTGTGGGGATTGGGGGTGTGAATGCTGTACCTAGCCCAGAATGGGCAGCCTGCATACAGTGTAAAGAGGAAAACAGGTTTGCTCTTTTTTGTTCTTGCTGTGTGCTGTCTTTTGCCATGAATGGTTTGTCCCTGTGTCATGTGCCACCCTACATTCGAGCCATCTAATTTTTGATGGTAACATTTATGAATTATAAGCTACATCAACCTTTCTTTATATTTGGCTTTCAGGTATTTTGTCTCAGCAACAAGAAAAGTAACTAAGACACTTTGTAATTGTTTTCTTTAGATTTTCCCTGCACACCTCAGTGCATGAACTTGTCCAAGAAATATTCATCCTATCTTTGCTTTTACCTCAGCTACTCAAGTGAATCCTACACACTCACTTCAGTTTTATCTTTCCTAAGGGAAGAATGTATGGTCTCCATTTACTTTTTTTTGTAACCAGGGATTGAACTCAGGCCTTTGCACTTGTCAGGCAGGCACATATTCTACTGAGACCTCTCCCTGACCCCACTCCATTTACTTCTTTCCAAGTACCATAGAACACTGTTGGGTTGGGGAGACAGCTCAGTGTAATAAGCACTTGCCTGGCAAGCATAAGATCCTGAGTTCAATTCCCAGTACTGCAAAAAAAAAAAAAAAAAAAAAATCTTACTTAGGAGACAACCTGCTCATGACTCCTACAGTCCCTCTCTCAGACAGAAGCTTTCTTTCCCCTCCAAAAAATATATTTTGCTCAGAAAGAAAGAAAGAAAGAAAGAGAGAGAGAGAGAGAGAGAGAGAGAGAGAAAGCGAGAGAGAGAAAGAAAGAAAGAGAAAGAAAGAAAGAAAGAAAGAAAGAAAGAAAGAAAGAAAGAAAGAAAGAAAGAAAGAAAGAAAATTGTTTTAACCTCTTCTACATTTTACTGGTGTCCTTCATTTAGAAAAGAAAATAATTTTGAGTTCATGATCTATCTTCACTGATCACAGTTATCATATATGTATATGTATGTTATTGATTTTTGAACAATCATGAATATATGCTACAAGGTATATTGGAAAATAATAATTAAATCTTTAACAAGTCAATTTCAACAATTAAAAATCAAGAAATATGTTTCACATTTTTTGTGTAAGGATAACCTCTGTATTTGGACCTACTGAGATCTTTTTCTTTTGTTTTCTTTTTCTTTTTGTTTTGTTTTTTTAAGGAAGGGTCTACAGAGTGTTCAGGGTTTCACCTCTAGATTGGACTCCTAGTTATCACCCTTTTAACAACCTCCCAGAAGCTGGGATTACAGGCACTCCCCACCATGCCCAGTATCATTCTTGTCTCAGTGTGCCCCGGGGGTGGAGCTGGTGCATCAAGCCCAGTGATCGAAGCCTGGCCCCTGTGCTTGCTTGAAGGCACTTTAATCTGGTGAGCTAGACATACTGAGATCTATAATACCTGAGTGAGAAGATTTATTATTTGCATGTTTATCAAATCAAGCTTAAATTTTGAAATATCTATCCTGAGACATAAGAGATGCACTGGGAATGGTGTTCAGGCTAGGATCACCTTAGATTAGAATTTCATGACTACAGAACATTCTCTCTTTAGCTAGCATGTAAAGTGAAAGTAGAATTCAGTGGATTGATTTGTTACTGCAATAATTTATATTGATTTAAACGTGTAGATTAATGCATGGGTGGTCTTGCAGGAATTTTACTCTGCATCTCCGTGAGCAATAAAACATCATTTGATCTGACTTTACCCTGTAAAGGACAATGTGTTTTTAGCTAATGAAACTGTAAAAGAATCATTATTTAAAGAAGGTGTATTTATTGGATAAAAAGTGTGAAAAAGAAAAAAAGAAACATTTTTTCCACAATGGTTATACATGTGAATGGATAGTATGAATAGAAAGGGTCACAATTTGAATGACACTGTAGAGATTTTTTTTACTTAATTAGATTAGAGGTTTTTGATCAGAGATGTGCTTTAAAGAGATTAGTCAGTAAGCAGAGCTCTAAAGCATGAATCAGAGTAGAGGACACAGCTTGCATTGGCAAGCCAGTTATCAAGATTTTGCAAAAGTTGAAGTGTACGCTCAGTAAGGAACAGCTGACGAGGAACAGTGACGTGGAAAAGAACAGAGAGGGAAACAAATAATTTAAGATGGAAGATAGTGATAGGAGGAGTTAAAAATGTGATTTCTTAGTTGAAAAATAAGAGATTAAACAAAGCTTTTCATGTTTTATGTGATTCAACTTCTTAAGTTACTATTCAAATGTCAAAATATATTTGTGAGTAATATATGCATTTACTGAAAATGTCATTTCAGATTTTCCTGTTATATATAAAGTATCACAATAACCAGATTATTTACAAGGTACATTTCTAGTTAAGCTAAAACCAAGACAACCCAGGTCACACATAACATCTCCTCAGTCTCACACCACCTATTGTTTCCTAGAATATTTTTGTTTCATGCCAAATGATCGTGAATTTACCCTTTATTTTTAAGATGTGCTGTGGGACATGTAAAAAGATCATTGATTTGGAACATAAGAAGGATCTCTTTGTTATTCTTTCCTACATAGGTTTTACTTGCTAAGATATCCTCTTTGGTCCTTCTATACCAAATACTGCCTTGAGGTTCCAACAACACAATCAAACTTAAGCCCAAATGTCAAATTCAACTCTATACTTTCCCTTTTCAGTTTAGGATCTGATACCATCAAAGTGTAATGAGTGAGGTACTGGATGAGAAATAAATCAAGCCTAATATATTGAATACACTTGGAGTTTTTCTCACAGGAAGATAAATGACATGAGCGTGATGTAGGTGGGTGTGGAAGTAGAGAAGTGGTGGAACTATCTTTCATGGTGAATGGAGTACAAAAATCTGACCACTGAATAAAAAAAAGAATAATTGACATTTTGGATTTCAATAACAGGCACACATTATGAGTTGAATTATGTTCACTATAAGGTAGTAGATTGAGCTCATAATCTTGGAAATAGTGAAAGTGCTGTAAATGTTGAATATGACATTGTGTCAGTAAATATAGGTAAATTTAAAGAGTTTGTATTAGTTTAAGATAAGGTTGCTAGCAATTCATGCCAAAATATAAAATAAATATATTAAATATATTTGTTATTTTAAAATAATTTTATTGAGAAACAAATAGCAATGAGACAGTTTCAAAACCAATAACTAGTACAATTTCAATAACTAATACATTGCATATTGTTGTCTTCGTGGTTATTCACTGTACAAGAGGAAGACACAATATCCTGTCCACAAACACTACTAGAACAAATTTCTCTATTCATTGAATTAAGAGAATGTAGATATATATCTATCCTTTCTTTGTTTTGTTTTGTTTCTTTTTTTTGGTCAAAACCTCACTTGTTACTAAAGCACCGAAGGACCAGGAGGGTCTTTGTGAGGGGCGCAGCTAGCCACAAGCCCTATTTTGACTCTTCAGATAGAAAATGGTTACCCATTTGTATCCTCATTTTTAGCAACTTTTTTTCAGAAAACAGTACACCATTGTCATTAAAAACACTGTAGGTGCGGGAGTACAACAACATATTTCAATACAGTACAGTAGTACATAATAGTAGTGAGTCCTCTATCAGATTGGCAATGCCAGAAGTTGTCGATCTGAACCTTCCACACCTCAGCATATCAATATGGCTTTAGATTTTATACTTTGTTTCTATACTCTTCTGCTGGACAACCAAGACCAAAACAAAGTAAGATCTATATAACACAAAATGTAACTTTTGTATATGATAAGGTCAGTCAAATCCCCTCAGGATTTACCCTGAAACCCTGTACTGCAGTTTGCAGATCCTTTGTCAGTTTCAGCCATGTGGATGAGTCATGGCCATTACTTGACCAATTAACTCTCTGGGAAAGGCTGAGAGAATGTTTTCTCTCCATATGAAGACATTGTCTCCATATGAATCTCCTTAGGCACATTCTGTATCATTGATCACTCTCCTCTGTAGCCCTGTAATCTCTTTTATGAGAAAATTTGGTACACAACTGAGTTACTTGATGCTACAGTATAGGATCTCCTACAACCTGAGTCTTCACTGACCTAGAAAGGTGAGGGCTAACATGTTGTCTGTCCTTGCAACCCTTCTCTTTCTCTAATTTTTGGTCAACAAACTTAGGTTGTTAACCCTCCAGAAGAGAAGCTTATTATTACCCTGCTGCATAAGCAGTTGAGCTTAATCTCACTATCTGTCTGAATATCAAACATCTTAGGCGTAACCCAGAACAGGTACTTTCAACAAAGCATTGATATATTAAGATTTACGTCCCTACAGAATATGAAGAAAAAATATATTTAAAAAATAGGAATAAACAGTTATATATTTTTACACAGAAATTTAGAGATACAATCATATAGAGTATTGTAGCAGAACAGTCCTATGAGAATTATTTTTGTTACTTATTTTCATTTATTACCCTTTTTTAAAAACAAACATTTACTTGAGAAACAGTATGGCAGTAATTGGTATGCCATGACAAGCAGTACATATTTAGAAGACTAGAATGACAGGCCTTACAAGCATTGGGTCTTTAAATTTTGTGGACCTAATGTTTTGTAATTCTTCATTAATTCTTATCATTACACATTGCTGTCTTCAGTGTAGTTGCTTAGTTCACAGGTATCATCATATATAGTTAGGGTGAGAATCCTACCAATTACCTGCTAATTTCAAAAACATGCTGAAGCTTCTCAGGATCATTGTCTTACACAACATGTGCATATATGTGTATGGCTTTGCCCTGTCATGTTTCCTAGATTTTCTCCTTGCCCTATCTTTGATGTCTAATCCTCAAGTTCTCACTTCCTTTTAATGTTGTTATACCTTTCTACTTGTAATTCTTCTTTTGAGTTTTTATACTAGGGGGACTATACAATATTTACACATGTGGGACTGGTTTATTTCCCTTATGAGTGTATCTTCAAGTGGCATCACCTTAAATATAAATGCTTCAAGTTTTTCATTCTTCATAGCTGAGAAATACTGCATTATATAAACTACCACATATTTTGCATCCACTCCTCAGGTGAAAGGCATTTTGGTACTTTCCAAGATTTAGCTATCACAAATTCTGTTGCTACAAACATAGGTACACAGACATCACTATCATATGACATTTTCAGTTCCTCTGGGAAAATTCCCAATAAGGGGACAGCTGGTTTGAATGGGATTTCCAGTCCTAGGTTTTATGAGTTTCCACACTGATATCGATAATGGTTGCACCAGTCTACATTCCCACCAGCAGTGGAGAAAGGTTCTTTTATTCCCATAGCCTCCCCACCATTTGTTGTTGGTTGATTTCTTTATGATAGCCATTCCTCCTGGGTTGAAATGGTGTCTCAGTGTTGTTTTAATTTGCTATTCACAAATGGCTAGTGATGTGGAGCATTTATTTATATATTTATTTACTTATTTAATTTCATCCTCTAAGCAGTGTGTATTCATCTCAGATGCCCATTTCTGGTCTGGGTCTTTAAATTTTGAGGACCTAATCTTTTTTAATTCTTTATAAATTATAGAGAGCAGAACTTTGTCTGTCTGCTTGTTGGTTAAGATTTTTTACAAATTTGTGAGTTTCTTTTCACTTTTTTGGTAATTTCTTCATCATACAAAAACTTCTCAATAAGGGGAGGTCCTAGTTGTTAATTCTTTCAAGAATTACCTATGCCATTTAATTTATGTCCATAAACTATTTGCCTACCCTTATGTCTTCAAGAGTTCTTCCTATTTTCTCTTCCAGGAGATTTGCTTTTTCTGTTTTAATGTTTAGAACTTTAACCCATTTTAAATTTCACTCTTGAATGGTGATAGATCTGGGTCAATCTGGATTATTTTTTGCATAGACAGCCAGTTTTTGCAGCAAGATTTGTTAGATAGGCTATCTTTCTTCCAATAATCATGTTTGTCCCCTTTTTCAAAGATAAGGTGGCTGAGTATGTTCATAGAGGCTTCTGAATCTTTGAATCTATTCCTCTGATCCTCAGGTCTGTTTTGCTGCCATTACTACACTGTTTATCACAGTAGCTTTGTAGAATAATTTCAAGTTAGGTATTGTAATGCCTCCTTTGTTGTCTCTTTTTCCTAGGATTGACTTTGCTATTCTATGTCTTTTCTGGTTCCAAATACATTTTAGGAATGATTTCTCTAGGTCTGGAAGGTATGTTGGGGGCAGTTTGATAGGGACTGCATTAAATTTGTGCAACAATTTTGGGAGTATGGCCATCTTTACAATGGCAGTTCTTCCTATCCAGGAGCAGGGAATATCTTTCCATTTTGTGAAATCTTATATATCTTTTTTCAGAGTACTATAATTTTCCTTGAAAAGAACTTTGACTTCTTTAGTTAGACTAATTCAAAGATATTTCATTTTCCCTGGTGCTACTGTAAAAGCTATTGTTTCTGTAATTTCCCTCTCAGTGTGTTTGTCATCTGAGTTCAGGAATGCTATTGACTTTTGAGTATTGACTTTGTATTGTGCTATGCTACTAAATTTGTGCGTCAATTCTGGTAGCTTTTCTATAAGGTTTTTTGAGTCTTTCAGGTAAACTATTGTCATCTGCAAATAGTGATAATTTAACTTCTTCTTTACCTATTCTTATTCCTTATATTTCTTTGTCTAATGGCTCTAGCTAATGATTCCAGAACTACATTGAATAGTAGTGTTGATAGAGGACATCGTTGTCTTGTACCAGATCTGAAAGCAAAAGGTTTCAATTTTTCCCCACTTAGAATTATGTTAGCCATTGAATTGTCATAGATGGCTTTATCGGATTGAATTAGAGGGCATCTATTTAAATTTTCTGTAAGACTTTGAATATGAATGAGTATTGGACTTTATCAAAAGCCTTTTCTGCATCAATTGAGATGATTAAATGGTTTTTATATTTGGGTCTACTGATATTGTGTATTACATTTATAGATCTGCATATATTGAAATATCCTTGCTTCATGGGGATGAATCCTACCTGATCACGTGCATAATCTTCTTGATGTACCATACTGTATTTGTTATGATTTTTGCATCTATGTTCATGAGGGAGACTGACCTGTAGTTCTCTTTTTTAGTTGCATCTTTTCCTGGTTTTTGTATCAGTAGAATACTTGCTTCCACGTTTGCTTTTGGGAGGACTGCTTCCTTTTCAATTTCATTGAAGAGTTTCAGGAGCATGGGGCTTATATCTTCCATAAATTTCAGCTAAGAATCCATCAGGACCCGGACTTTTCTTTGTCGGTAGGATTTTTATTACATTTAGTATTTCATGGGCTGTAATTGGGTTATTGAGAGTTGCTATATTTTCTTGATTCAGTTTTGGTAATTTGTACCTTTCTAGGAATCTATCCAGTTCTTCTGGGTCTTCTACTATATTAAAAGAAAGACTCTGAAAGTTGCTATTGATAATCTGAATTTCCACTGGGTCTGTAGTAAATATAAGTTTCTTGTTCCTTATTACTTGTATTAGAATTTTTTGTTTACTCTTTTCGATGAGGTTAGCTAGAGACTTATCAATTTTATTTAATCTTTCAAATAAGCAGCTTTTACATTCATTGATTCTTTTAACTGTTTTCATTTCCTTTTTTTTTTTTCTTTTGTCTTTTTCAGACAGGGTCTCACTATACAGTTCAGGTTGGCCTTAAGCTCATTTTGTAGCTCAGGCTGGTCTCGAACTCACAACAATCCTCCTGGCTCAGCCTCCAGAGTGCTGGGATTACAGGCATGCACCACCACGCCCGGCTTCATTTCCATTTAATTAATTACTACTGTAATCTTTATGATTTCTTCCCATCTTTGGGCTCTGGGTTGGTTTGCTCTTTCTTTTCTGTATGTCGGAGGTGTAGCATTAGTGTGTTTATTTGTTCCTGTTCTGTTTTCTTAATGTGTGAGTTCATTTCCTAATGTGTGTGTTCAAATTTCCCTCTGAGAACTTCTTTCATCGCATCCCATAAATTTTGAAAAGTTATGCTCGACTTTTCATTAAATTGTAGATATTGTGAAATTTTTGTTTAATTTCATCTGTGATCCATTGGTTGGTTAGGAGGCTGCTGTTTAATTTCTATGGATTTATGGTTTTTCTCCTGGATTCTTTTGCCATTTATTTTCAGTTTCATTGCATTGTGGTCAGATAATATGCGTTAGAGGATTTTTGTTTTCTTGCATATACTTAAGCATAACCTATGGACTAGAATGTTGTCTATTTTAGAAAATGACCCGTGTGCAGCTGAAAAAAATGTGTATTCCATGTTGGTTGGTTGGAACACTCTGTATAGTCCACCAAGTTTATTTGTTCCAAACTCTGGTTCAGTTCTTCTATTTCTTTGCTAATTTTTAGTCTGCTTGACCTATCTTTTTGGGATTAAAAGGTATTAAGGTGTCCTGTTAATATTGTGGTATTGGATATTAGACTTTTCATGTCCATTAAGATACATCTTATATAGTTTCGTTCCCCCGTATTTGATGTGCACAGATTTATGAGTGTGACCTCTTCCTCTTGAAAATTTTTCCCTAACCAGTGTATAGTGGCCTTCTTCATTTCACTTGATCGTTCCTGGTTTGAAGTTGAAACTGTCTGAGAAAAAGATTATTACTCCTGATTTTTTCTGATGTGCTGGTTCGTGTGGTATGTTTTCATCCTTTGACTTTCAGCCTATGAATTTCTTTATGAGTTAAGTGTGCTTCTTCTATACAGCATATTGTTGGATTTTGCGTCCTAATCCACTGTGCTTGTCTATTTCTTTTTGTTGGTGAATTGAGTCCATTTACATTGATGGTTATAATTG
>PVKA01010228.1:0-65212 GCA_004027165.1 Ctenomys sociabilis
GGTCTCAGGAGCTGGGCGGGGGTTGGCGGGATGGAGCAGGACGGCGGAGTTGGCCGCGCCTATAAAGTTCAGTTTTTCAGAGCTCTAATGTTTATAAAAGCTTCAGGATGATTAATGTGCAAAAGAATTCTATGTAGCCTAGGCATTGTGCTGCCTCAGATAGGGGTTCAGTTTCTATATTATTGGATTAACAAGTTTAAAGTTCAAGCTGGTGTGGTGTCATTGCTTAGTGAAGTATGTAGGGGTTCTTTATGTTTTTGCTTCTTCACTCTCAGGAATTATACTCAGGTACATGACAAAAAATGACTTGCTACATTTCACTGTTTTAGCAGGAATAGCATGGATGTTTCTGTATCATTTCCACTTGCAAGGGAGTCTGGAAAGTATAGCTGTTTATTCTGGGATAACTTGTACCCAGGATAAAGGTAGATCACTATACAAGAAGGAAAACAGATATTGAGAGATCTGTGATTGTTGCTGCCATAACACTCGTGTCTTGAATTTTTGGATCAAGCCTTGAATGTTTCACAGATCTGGAAAGTCCCCATTGCCAAAGTGAAGGCAAAGACATTTATACCATCCCAGACTACTTAAGAGACTTTGGCCAAAACTTTCTTTGCTCATTTTTATGTTAAGATTCTCAAAGCTTTGAAATTGCCTTCTCTTCTTTAAATCCTTCCCTTGATTGCATCCACTTTCATAATGTTGACTTCCATCTATAAGCTGGTGGTTAACATGTGACCTTTATTTCTTGTTGGTTCTTTCTTACTCAAGTTTCATTATAGCTTAGATCAAATTTCTCAACAAGATGGATAACAGGGTGAAGTATGTGAGGAGATTCAGGAGCAAAATAAAAGATCCATACTTAAAGGCATGCAAGTGGCTGTCTCCATGACCACAGTCCTAACTGCACATTCATTTGCTCTTATTTCAGGCTGCTGAAATAGTCCCCTATTTCCTTGTTTGCAGACTCTGCCTAATATAGTTTGTTGCCAAGCTTCTGCCAGCATGCTTTTGCTAACAGGTAGGTTTAATCTGGGCTTTCCCAAGTTCAAAAAGAAAGAAAAAAGAAAAAAAAAAAAGTTCCTCACACAAATGTTTATGACTGTGGGTGCTTTATAGAATCACATTCAACATCTTGAGCCTGGAACAAAAGGTTTTTCTTCACGTCTTCTTCTACCATAAGTAGCCATCTTTCGCTCCTTTCCACCAATCTTTACTCACGTTTGGGTCATTTGCTTCAGTTCTTCTTGTTTCTTTTTCTGGGATAACCTTCTCCAGTCAGTTCCTTTGTCAACGATTTCTTGATTTTTCTAGGCAGAATTACTGCTCCTATAAAAAATAGTAATTATGCATTCTTTCTACGGTCCTTATAAACAATGTATTCTGATTATTGTTTATATGTTTCCTCCTAATTCTGAATGTTAGAGAAGAGAGAGAGAATGTCTTACTCAGCTTTAGGCCTCCTCTTCCTAGCACAGCATGATGTATAGGCAAGTGATCAGTAAGTACTTACTGATTGAATGGACAGATAATAACTAGTTTACTACTTCAGGATCCTATGATACTAACTCCGAGTGGACTGGAGAGCTAGATTTTTATAAGTGCTAACTCTCCCACATTATGATTGCCCTAGGACAAACAGAATCTAGTAAGACTGACGCCAGGTCCAAAAGCTTCCTCTACTCATTGGCATTAGTATTTTGCTTTTGTTTATGCAAAAATGACTTTACTAAGTATTATGAAGTATTTCACAGATGCTAAACTATTCCCTACAGCTCAATACTTCTTATCAATTAGAGCAAATCATTCTTGTTTGAGTTAAGTGTGTTTCTTGTATACAGCATATTGTTGGATTTTGTTTCCTAATCCACTGTGCAAGTCTATTTCTCTAAACTGGTGAATTGAGTTCATTTACATTGATGGTAATAATTGAAATGTGTTGACTTATGATTGTCATGATATTTACCTGCTGTTGTTTACTCCTTTTTGTCCTGTGTTTAATTGTTTGTCCTATTTATCAGGTTCCTTCTGTTCTCGTTTGTGGAGTTCTGGTCATTGTGGTCTCTCTCTAGAACATCTTTCAGTAGCTGGTGTAGGGATGGCTTTGTCATCATGAAATTCTTTAGTTGTTCTTTGTCATGGAAGTATTTCACTTCTCCATCAAACTTGAAAGAGAGTTTTGCAGAGTATAGTAGTCTGTGCTGGAATTAGTTTTCATATAGGACTTGAAGAACTCTTCTCCATGCTCTCCTTGCCTTCATGGTTTGTGTAGAGAAGTCAGATGTAATTCGGATGGGTTTTCCTTTGAATGTAATCTGCTTTTGTTCCCTAGTGGCTTTCAGTATATTATTCTTGTGCTGGATTTCTGGGATCTTAACTATTATATGTCTTGGTGTGTTTTTACTTTGGTTGAAGTTATTTGGCATTCTGTATGTAGAGCAAATCATTAAGTGCTTACAGTAAAGATAAAAATTAAATTTAAAAATCCACTTCAAGAATAAGAAAGAAAGAACAAACAAGGAAACAAAGAAAGAAAGAAGACAGCCCCAGAGACCAGCCCGAGACAGTGCGGCTGACTCCAGCAGCCTCCTCGATCCCACCCACATCCGCCCAGCACCAGAGACTAGCCAGAGACAGAACAGCCAACTCTGCCATCTTCCTGAATCCATCCCATGCCGCCCAGCCCAAGAGATCAGCCTGAGGCAGCAGCTGACTCCAGCGGCCTTCTGGATCCCACCCCAAGCTCTCCCAGTAGTGGGAATTTGCACGACTCACTAGGCTTTCCAGATCAGTGAGTGTGTGTTCAGTTTGTGCTCGCCTGAACAGGGAACCAACAGAGGGGAACCACAGGAGCTGTAGCAAAAAGGAACTGAACACAACAGCTAGATCCAGGATAGGCATACCTGGATAATGTCAAACTTAATACACTAGCACCTGAATCTCATAACAAGCTAAGGTTATAGCTGCACCAAAGCTCTACACCAAAGGTCAAAGGTCAGTGCTATACAAAATGATGAAGACAAGGGGAAAAACACAATCCCAGACCTTGAGTCCACCAGTAAGGGCAAAGGACACTAGCTCAGCTGCAATGAATGAATTAACAGATACAGCAGCAAAGGAACAACAGCAGAAAGGTATAGAGGAAATAAAATGAGAAGTAATTCCCCAAATTAAAAAAGAAATATCTGAATACATAGTATCTGAAATAAAGAATCAATACCAGAAACATTAGATGGAAAAACAATGCTCACCCAGAACAAGTGCAGAGAGCACTATTCCAGCTGAAACATATGAATTAACAGCATCTGAAGCAAAGACACAATAGCAGAAAGGTCATGAGGAACTCAAAGCAGAAATAATTTCTGAAATCAAAAAAGAATTCTTTGAAAAAAAAAGAATCCTTTGAAATCATAGCATCTGAAATACAGAAACAAGTCTGGAAATATTCAGAGGAAACTCAATCTGGAAGAAACACTGCAGAAAAAGAATTAATAACTACCTCTAAAGAAGACATGGATAAAAAAATTGAGATCATAAATATGATGGATTCCTTGAATGAGGAATACAGAAAAGAAATAGAACACATGAAACACAGTCAAAGAGATATAAAGAACTAAAAATAGCAATCACGAGTCTACAAAACTGTTTGAGTGAAAGCAAAGACAGAGTTTCAGATCTTGAAGATGCTGGTGTAGCTAGTAAAAAGATGAGAAAGGATCTCTTAAAAACAATGAAAATGCAGGAAAAAATAATCCATCACCTGCAAGATGACACCAGGATGAACAATGTGAGAAAAATTGGTATTAATGAGAATGAAGGAGTCAATACAAATGACATAAAAAGAATTTGGGGAGAAGTAATTGCAGAAAACTTCCCAAATATGAGGGAACAATTGAACATTCAGGCCACCAAAGCATACAGAACACCAAATAACTTCAACCCAAGTAGAAACACACCAAGACATATAATAGTTAAGATCCCAGAAATCCAACACAAAAAAAATATACTGAAAGCTGCTAGAGAGAAGAAGCAGCTCACATTCAAAGGAAAACCCATCAGAATTACAGCCAACTTCTCTACACAAACAATGAAGGTAAGGAGAGCATGGAGCAGAGTTCTTCAAGTCCTACACGAAAACAAATTCCAGCCCAGACTATTATACCCTGCAAAACTCTCTTTCAAGTTTGATGAAGAAGTGAAATACTTCCATGACAAAGAACAACTAAAGAATTTCATGATGACAAAGCTATCCCTTCACAGGCTACTGAAAGATGCTCTAGAGAGAGACCACAATGACCAGAACTCCATAAATGGGAATGGAAGGAACCCACTAAACAAGACAGACAATTAAACACAGGATACAAAGGAGTAAACAATACCAGGAAAATATGACAAACATAAGTGAACACCTTTCAATTATAACCATTAATGTAAAAGAATGCAATTCACCACTTTAGAGAAATAGACTGGCACAGTGCATTAGCAAACAAAATCCAACAATATGCTGTATACAAGAAACACACTTAACTCAAAAGGACATTTATAAGCTCAAAGTCAAAGGATGGAAAACAATACTACATGCCCCAGCACTTCAGAAAAAAGCAGGAGTAGCAATTCTGTTCCCAGACAGTCTCAACTTCAAGCCAAGAATGATCAAACAACACAAAGAAGACCACTGTGTATTGGTCAGGAGAAAAATTCAAGAGCAAGAGGTAACACTCATAAATATCTATGCACCAAACACAGGAGCACCCAACTATGTAAGACAAATCTTAATGGTTATGAAAAATCTAATATCCAAGACCACAATCTTAACAGGAGACCTTAACACACCCTTACCTCGAAAAGATAGGTCAACTAGACAAAAAATTAGCAAAGAAGTAGCAGAACTGAACCAGAGCTTGGAACAAATGGACCTTGTGGATATATACAGAGTGTTCCACTGAACCACAGCTGAATACTCATTTTTTTCAGCTGCATATAGGTCATTTTCCAAAATAGACCACATACTAGTCCACAGGTCATATGTAAGTATATGCAAGAAAATAGAAATTACCCCATGCATATTTTCTGACCACAGTGCAATGAAACTGGAACTAAATGACAAAAGAAACCAGAAAAACCCACTAAATTCATGGAAACTAAACAACTCCCTGCTCAGTAATCAATAGGTCACAGAAGAAATTAAACAAGAAATTCAACAATATCTACAATTCAATGAAAATTCAAGCACAACTTACCGGAATTTATAGGATGTGATGAAAGCAATTCTTAAAGGGAAAATCATAGCTATGAATTCACACATTAGGAAAACAGAACGGAAACAAATTAGCACCCTAATGTTGCACCTCCCAACAACTAGAAAAAGAAGAGCAAACGAGACCCAGAGCACAAAGACGGGAAGAAGTCATAAACATTAGAGCAGAAATTAGTTCAATTGAGATGAAGAAAACAGTTCAAAGAATCCACAAGTTAAACAGTTGGTCCTTTGAAAAACTAAATAAAGTTGATAAGCCTCTAGCCAACCTCATCAAAAAGAGGCAAAAGAAAATTCAAGTACAAGTGATAAGGAATGAAAAGGGTGAAATCACCACAGACGCAGTGGAAATTCAGAAGATTACCAATAGTTACTTCGAGAATCTCTATGCTCACAGAATAGAAGAGACAGAAGAAATGAACAGATTCCTCGAAAGGTACAAATTACCAAAACTGAATCATGATTTAACAACTCTCAATATGCGAATAACAGCCAATGAAATATGAAATGTAATAAAAACCCTACCGACAAAGAAAAGTCCAGGGCCTGATGGATTCACAGCTGAATTCTACAAGAAATTGATAGAAGATATAATCCCCACACTCCACAAACTCTTGGAATTTTCAATGAAATTAAAAAGGAAACAGTCCTCCCAAAATCATTTCTGGAGGCAAGTATAATACTGATTCCAAAACCAGGGAAAGACACAACCAAAAAGGAGAACTACAGGCCAATCTCCCTCATGAACATAGATGCAAAAATACTCAACAATATCCTTGCAAATAGAATACAGCAAATCATCAAGAAGAACATACACCATGACCAAGTAGGGTTCATCCCAGGGATGCAAGTATGGTTCAATATTCAAAAATCTACAAATGTAATACACTATATTAATAGACTGAAATCTAAAAATCACATGATCATCTCAATTGATGAAGAGAAAGCCTTTGACAAAGTCCAACACTCATTCATGTTCAAGGTCCTACAGAAAATTGGAATAGATGGACTCTACCTTAACTTGATTAAAGCCATCTATGACAACCCAAAAGCTAATATAATCCTAAATGGGGAAAAACTGAAATCTTTTACTCTTAAATCAGGTACAAGACAAGGATGTCCTCTATCGCCCCTCCTATTCAATATAGTCTTGTAATCCTCAGCAATAGCTATTAGAAAGAGGGAGAAATAAAGGGAATAAGAATAGGTAAAGAAGAAGTTAAATTATCACTATTTGCAGATGACATGATACTTTACTTAGAAGACCCCAAAAATTCCACCAAGAAACTACTAGAACTGATAGGGAAATTCAGTAGAATAGCAGGATACAAAATCAATACTCAAAAGTCAAAAGCATTCCTCTACACAGATAACAAGCACACTGAAAGGGAAACAATAGAAACAATACTTTTTACAATAGCACCGCGGAAAATGAAATACCTTGGGATTCACTTAACCAAGAAAGTGAAAGATCTTTTCACGGAAAATTACAACACCCTAAGAAAAGAGATTATAGAGGATTTGAGAAAATGGAAAGATACTCCATGCTCCTGGATAGGAAGAACCAACATCGTGAAGATGTCCATAATTCGAAAATTGCTTTACAGATTTAATGCAATCTCTATCAAGCTGCCACCAACATACCCTCCAGACATAGAGAAATCATTCCTAAAATTTATTTGGAACCACAAACGACCTAGAATAGCAAAGGCAATCTTGGCCAATAAAGACAAGGCAGGAGGCATCACAATTCCTGACTTGAAATTATACTACAAGGCCACTGTGATAAAATCAGCATGGTATTGGCAACAAAATAGACCTGAGGATCAATAGAATAGTCTAAAAGATACAGAAGCATCTATGAACACATTCAGCCATCTGATCTTTGACAAAGGGGCCAATCATACTTACTGGAAGAAGTATAGCCTCTTTAACAAATGGTGCTTGAAAACTTGGCTTTCTACATGCCTAAAACTAAAACTTGACCCAGCTCTATCACCATGCACTAAGTCAAAGTCAAAATGGATTAAAGATCTAAACATTAAAACAGAAACACTCAGTCTCCTAGAAGAGAAAGTAGCAGGAACTCTTGAAGACATACTGGTAGGCAAAGAGTTCATGAGCAAATATTTATTCCCTGGGGAAACACTTGAAAGAATCAACAACTGGGATCAACTCTTCTTAAGGAGCTTCTGCATGTCAAAAGAAATTGTCAGCAGAGTGAAAAGACAACCCACAAATTTTGATAAAATCCTAACTAATAAGCAATCAGACAGAGGTCTGCTGTCTAGAATATATAAAGAACTAAGATATAACAGGGCCCTCAAATTTAAAGACCCAATTCAGAAATGGGCATCTGAGATGAATAAATACTTCTCAGAGGATGAAATTAAAGAAGCGAAAAAATATATGGAAAAATGCTCCACATTGCTAGCCATTCGTGAAATGCAAATAAAAACAACACTGAGATACCATCTCATTCCAGAAAGAAGGCTATCATAAGGAAATCAACCAAGAACAAATGTTGGAGAGGTTGTGGGGAAAAGGTTGGAGATGCTGGTGGGTATGTAGACTGGTACAAACATTGTGAAGGTTGGTGTGGAGACTCCTAAAAAGTGTAGGACTAGAAATCCCATTCAAGCCGGCTATCCCCCTACTGGGAATTTTCCCAGAGGAACTGAAAACACTGTATCATAGTGATATGTGTGTACCTATGTTTATAGCACCACAATTTGTGATAGGAAGATCTTGGAAGCAACCAAGATGTCCATCACATGAGGAATGGTTGAAAAAGATGTGGTATTTCTATATAACAGAGTATTACTCAGCTATTAAGAATGATAAGCTTGAAGCATTTATATTGAAGTGGATTCCACCTGAATATATACTCGTAAGTGAAACAAACCAGACATACATGTGTAAATATTATATAGTCTCCCTAGTATAAGAAGCAAAAAGAAGAAATACAAATGGAAATGTACAACAACAACTAAAATCAATTGAGTCAGATAAGGCAAAGTGAATGGCATATGCTGCAGGATACTAATCAGCTTTTCTTCTGGATGGTTAACAAGCTAAGCTCACAGATCAAAAATGGAGAAATAGAAGAGCCACAAGGCCAGCCAACATTTTGGCTCTAGCTTTTCAAGGTCAGCAAAGACTCAGGACATAGGAGAACCTGTAGGGCAACATCATGAAACTCAGTTGAGCTCTAAATTTTTTGAACAAGGAGATCATGAAGCCAGGGGAAAGAGATCGAAGTTCTATAGTGTGCCTGGGGAGAGTCACACGGAGAGAAAACTTTCTCTCAGGCTCTCACAGAGAGAAAACTGGTCAATCATTGGCTGTGACTCATCCACATGGATGACACAGACAAAGGATCTACAGAATATGGTACAGGACTACAAGATAAACCCTGAGGGGACTTCGCTGACCTCATAAGAAACAAAAAGTACATGTGTTGGTATATAGGTCTTGCTCTATCTAGGTCTTAACCATCCAGCAGAAACGTGTAAAAATGAAGTATACACCATGGGGCCATAATAATAAGTTGAGCTGTGAATGGCTATGGTTGACAACTTCTTCAGATAACTCACTATTGTTGTGGAATTCTGGACTGTGTTGGATTGTGTCGAGTTCAGGCACCTAAATTAGTTGAATGATGATGTAGTGCCCATCTTTGATGGGTGTAGACAAAGGAAGGGGTATAGAAAGGAAGAATCATGATGTGTGTGTATGGACAGTACAGTTGGGATAGATAACGCTGTGCTTCTACATAATTCTATGAGAGGCAAGATTTGCACTAATGGTGGTTGGACAGGATATTATGTTGGCTTCCAGTACTATGGACAACCACTAGGAAAATAACAAGGTAGAAAGTATTAATTATTGAATCTTTGATCTAACTCAGGTATAAAAAATAAGATACGCAAACAGCTACACTCTCTTAATTTGTTGATAAAAGACATATGCTATAATAATGTCTGTAAGTATAATATCATGTATGCACCTTCTATGATACCAAAAACATTATGAAAACAGTTTGCAATGTATTAATTTATCAAATCCATCTTGTCAAGGTATCTTAAAACTGTCACATTGATATTTGTACTTCAATAAAATAGAAATTAAAACAGAAGACAATTTATCTAAAAGAAAGAAAGAAAGAAAGAAGAATCATGAAAGAAAAAGAGAGTCTGAGTAAAGGTTATAAAGCATGAATTGCTGCTCCGTCTGCTCTGTGTTAAGAATTGGGTATTTTGTAAACAATGGAAGAGATGATTCATTGTATGACATCAGTGACTGTGATGACTGGAACTTTAATTAATCTGTCTTCACATCTCTTTCTTACCCAAAATGAAAATTGCTTTGCCTAGCAAAAGAGTAGGTGTTATGGTTTGTGTCTAGTTGTACCCCAAAAGCCTCATGTCGTCATGGGGTGGGGACTTCTAGAGTTTGTGATTAACTCATAATACCACTGGGATTATGTGTGATCCAAGGCCAGGATTATGGGTCTTAGTACTGTTGGGATTATGGGTGTGAGTACTATGCCCCACCCTGGGGTGGAGAGCCTGAATATAAGAGAGGGACAGAGAGAGGACTTTCTGCAGCTATTGCTCTTTGCTCTTTGTTGTTGCTGTTCTGCCAGCATGAACTGCTGCTCTCTGCCATGTGCCCTTCTGCCTTGGAGCTAGTTGAATATGGACTGAAACCTCCAGAAACTCTGACCTAATAAACCTTTCCTTCCTTCATTTTGGGTGTTGGGTATTTGTCCCAGCAATGAGAGAAGAGTATCTAAGACAGTTGGGTTCAGCTAAGGGGAGAAACACTGAGGTGTATTTCCTGATGCAGTGATGTTGCTGTAAGGAAAGGACAGCAATAACTTACCTGGGATTTTAAGGGAAATCATAAAGTCTTTCTGGTCCCACAACTATGAAGTCCTTAGTTGTGAATGTATCATGACAAAATGGAATGTGTGCTGGAGAGGCTTAGGTCATGTATAGGTGATAATAGTAGGATGGTTTTTCTCTAATGTGGTAAATATGCAATTTACACACTGTCAGAACAAATGGAACTGTGACTAATGTTATATAATTTATACAGCTAACCACATAAGTTTCATAATTGATTCAGGAACATACATTTTATGAACATATGTTTATGTAGAGTTGAGTGCTGATTTAATTAAAATAACTACAACCCTAAAATTTCTCTTTTGTTGTGGTATGGGAGCCAAGCTCAGGGAGGACCTTGAACTTGCCTGGCAGGTGCTGATGCCACTGAGCTATATCCTCAGCCCCGTTCAGGAATATATATATGTATATACATATATATATATATTCCCCTCTACTTTGAAATTAGTGAAGTAGGATGAAATTTTCCCATTCATGACCCCAAGGCTATGTGTACATTCTCAGAGACCAAGCTCCCCTATTCATTCATTTCCAGGTCAGGAAGTTGAGACTTCTGATAATTCAATGATTTATCTAAGGTCATATAGTTGGCATACAGCAGAGTAAGAACCAAATCTAGATCTTGCAAGTCATAATCACAAATGCTTTTATTCAGCTGGTTAAGATTCTGAATGAAAATTGATACAATGCCTGATTCTTCTCTTTTTATCTCAAAAGGAATGGAGACATTTCCCTTATTTCCATGCTGTCACTGTACACTACCCATTTTGAACTGTAGTCAGTCATACAGTAGGATGGGAAGTTTTCAGGGATCTCTGAGCCAGCTGGACTTTGTTTGGAAGGATGGGACCCATCCTAAGAAGAGGATAGGATGCTTTGAATTAATGACCTGAAAAGCAAATGATTAAAAAACCCCTTCAACTTGATTCAAGTTCTAACTAGTAGTAATAGGACTATGACCTTAAATTCACATCTCTTCAATCAAAACCAGCTCTTTTCATTTTTCTACACAGCCATCTAAATATGATTTAGTTTTATCTCTTGGACTTCATATGTTGGAAGCTCAGCCTTTAAACTCATATATTGGTGATATTTGGAGATGTAGCTTTGGGTTGCAATGATGGTTCTGCTCTTGTAAATGAGTTAATCTACTTATAAATTAGTGGATTATTTAATAGTGTGTTATCAAAGTAGTGGCTTTGTTATAAAAATGTGTTTCTCTGGCAAACTTGCTGTCTTGCCATGTAGTGCCCTGTGCTACCTTGTGAACCTGCAGTATCCACCATCAAGTAGGCTCTCATCTGAAGTAATTCCTCAACCTAGAATTTGCCAGCCTTTATTTCCAGCCTATGAGAAACAAATTTATTTTCTTTATAAACTACCCAGTCTCAGGTATTTTGTTGTAATAGTAGCAAACAGTCTCATATAGTATTTTAAGGCAGATTTCCAAGAATCAGGACCTGAGATGCTGATACTTGAACAACAGAGAGATTGGCCTTCAGAGAAACCTGTAAGAGCATGAGGGAAGCAGCAAAGGGCATGACAGCATGTAGGAAAGGTAGGGGCCCAGCTGGAATCTTTCCTGAGGTTTATCCCAGGGAATGTTTACAGTTTGGATGGTTGTTCAATTTTCAGGAAAGGAGGTGGACTTTATATCCGTGTGGCAAACAGACTTTGGCTATTGAGACATGGGCTGAACCTCCTAGGCATCTCTGAGCTGGGCCATGCACTTGATTCTAGAGTTCTCTTGAGTCTGAAAGGACACAGCTGTCAGCAGCCAATTTGCATGGAAGCTGTGAGGAGGGCACCAGTAAAAGGATATGATTAGACCAACAAGAGCCCATATTAAACATCCTTGTATTTTGATGTCACAGAAAAAGACCTGTATTTTATACAAGACAAGAAATGATCTTTTTTCAGAGTTTACAGTTCTGGATTCAAGGTCTGAAGGAGAGGAAAAAGCATAATTGTAGAGATAATGATTTACTGAGAAAACTTGTGCAAAGCCATCTTGCCTCAAGGAGGAAAGTGGCTCTGGTTCTTTGTCAAGATAGGACAAGTTTCTACTACTCCCAAAGAGAACCTGAGGTGGAACAATTATATGTCCAGAAATTATATATATTCACTTAATTTTCTTCTTTGTTTTTCATTTGTATGGACAAAGGATCTACAAAGTGCAATACAAGGTTACAGGATAAATCCTGAGGGGACTTGACTGACCTTATTAGATACAAAAGTTACATTTCTTGTCATTTGTGGATTTGGTACAGGGTCTCACTACCCAGATCAGACTCATGGTTATTTTTCTGTTTTCAGCTTCCCCAGTGTTGGGATTACAGGCATGTACCACCATGCCCTGACTCCATCTTAGGCTCAGTACGTCCAGAGGCATAGCCAGTGTGGCATGTGGGACGAGGCATGGGACCCTCATCCCTGAGACTGCCAAAGCCAGCACTTTGTCTGCTGAAAAAGTAAAAATTATAGAAACACTGTTTAAGATGATATACCCAAATAATGTTAATGCCACATACTAGTTCCAGGCTAAGCAACAATTTGTAGTGCTCTTCCTATTTTCTCTCTTTTTTGGATATGATTTTCAAAAAACCTGTGAAGTTAAGGATAGTAGCATTTGCTCTACAGGTTTGTCATGAGGATTATAATGGGTAATATTCTTTTTTTTTTTTCATCATTAGTATTTATTGAGTAAAATGTATAAAAATTTTCAGCATCAACTGGTTTGAGGTACACAAAGTATGAAAAAGAACAATAGATAATAAATTCTTAAATGAACTACAGTAAAAATATGACTTCTGACCTTGCTACATTTCCATAATTTACATGTGTTATTTTTTTCTCTATTACTAAAAGAACTGTCTTAACAGCCTCTATTCCTGCTGGTGATGGTGGCAGAGAAGGGAAGAAAAGATCCTAGATTCACTAATAAAGGCTCCTTGCTGCCTTCCACTATTTTCAGGTCAGCACTAAGCCAATATGTGTAGAAAGTGCCCCTAGTGGCTTCTTCCTCCTCTGGAGAGCTCTCTGTCTCACAGATTCTCATAGTCTTCAGGTGACATGAAGATTCCTGATGTCACTAGCTTGGCTCTAGAAGAAGACAAGGCCTTCTTTAAAAATGAGGAATCCCCAAAATTTCAAATAAAATTAAATTCCATTTTTGTCTATTTGGTTTGAAAAAAAAAAGAAAGTGGGAAATGAAGAGAAGGACCTCAGAATTGAGTTAGTGTGACTTTTCTTTGACCCAGTTCTTACATGTTGGATGAATTTCCTTGGCAAATTGAATAATTTTCACAAGTCAATTACATACATTCCCTCATCTTGTTTGAGTGTAGTAAAATAGCTTAATAGAATAAAACAATGTGCCCTAAAATAATGATGTTGGCCATTATTAAGTATAACAATAGGAATTAATTATGACAGCAGAAGGGATAATTGATGACTGGGAAAATGGATTCTAAAACTATTGTGACTTCAGGGACACTTGAAGCGCTGTATGACTTTCTGAATGTTTTTGAACAGTATTATTAATAACATCTTTTTTTCTTAATTTCTTACGTTTAGTTAGTCCTTTATAGAATGCTGTCATGCATCAGCTCTTGCTTTTAACTTAGCCAACACTTGGAGCTTGTGAGGTGCCAGGCCTTGTTTGGAAACCTTCACACATGTGAACTCACTTATCATCCACACCAGCTCTCTGCTCTGGAATTCTGGTTGCTATTTTACAGGTGAGGATGCTGAGGCTTAGAAGAGCCAGGGGCTCACGCTGGATGCCCCAGGTCAGATGTGGCAGAACAGGAATTTGGATCCAATCTGCTTCCTCCATCATTGCTTTGAGCCAGTGCACTATTCTACGTGCCTTTATTTTCAGTCTTACAGATACACAAAGTAGAAACATTCAGTTTCACTTCTCTGAGGGCAAAACATATCCTGAAACAGAAATTAAATATTTGAAAAATTGTAGAGCTAGTTAGTAAACTCTCACACTGGAATTCAAATCCTTGTCTTTATTCTCAAATCAGTTTATTTTCTGATGTCTCCTTATAAAGTAATTAGTTATTTTATTCAAAGTGGTATATAATATTTCTAAACTTTGACACATTGAGGAAAAACTAATAGTACATTTCTTTTGAGGAAAATGGTTATGCACAAATGGTGAGAGTTAGTGGGAACTTATAATCCTTTTAAACTAGAGACACTGTTAGTTTAGAAGCACGGAGTCACAGAATATGTAGTTAACGAGTCCATACAGTCTCCTACTAATTCTGAAATTTTTTATCAGAAGTCCCTGGAGAAATTGTAATTAATCCATATTCTCAGGCTCCAGCCCAAGAGTTCCTGTTTGTGGATATAAGGTCAGGCTCAGGAATCAGATTTTTTTTCCCGCTACTGGGTATTAAACCTAAACCTTCACACAAAGCTACATTCCGAGCCCTTTTCATTATTTTTTTTTTAAACTAACTTTTGCTAAGTTGCCCAAGCTGAGTATAAACTTGCAGTCCTCCTGGCTCAGCCTTCCTGACGTGCTAGGGTTGCAAGCATACGCTACCACACTCAGGTAGGAGTATGAATTTTTAACATGTGGTGCAAATGCAAAGCCCAGAAGAGTGATTTGTCCTTTCCAGATTTACTGAGATGCTAAAAGCTCAAGACTCTGAGGTTGACACGCACAGGTACTTTGCCTTGTGCATACAATGACATATTTTATTCTTATGTGAGTTAAAACTTTTGTACTAAGAGCTACTCAATTTTAAGGCACACAATGTTACTGAGATTTTGCAATTTAAAAAAATAATCAGCAGCACTTACATGCCTCCAAAACTCAGTTTAATTAATTATATCAACACTAATACATAAAATCAAACATGTAAAAATTATTTTAAAGAAATAGCATACCTAGATATCTAGAGAGGTTGATTATAGCCATGTTTTTGGAGTCTGCGGGAAATGTGTCATCAGAAGGAGGGTGTCTTCATGGAATATAATAAAAAGAAATTGAAGGACCAAGAAGCCATGAGCATCCAGATCTCTCTGACAAACAGGAAACCCTCACTCTTTCTATTTGAGAATGAGCTACTGGCCCCTTTGATATGACTCCAGCCCACTCTATGACTCTTCCTTACCCCTGCCAAAGGCAATTGTTGCTAGAGGCTATATTTGTTGAGTATCGCCTTGGGATTATTGCCAAAGTTATTTGCATGATGTGGGCCCTCGACAGACAACTAATAATCAGATTCTTTGTCACAAAACACTGTAACTGGGACACAAAGTCTCTCATTAGTCCCTTCTGGTTGCTTCTTGTATAAGCCCTAAAGCTTTGAGAATCCAAGTGGAGAAAGAAGCTTCATGAAGAGAATGCCCAGAAAACGTGCAGTATGTCTGCCCCAATTTGAGGGACTCTCAGCAACACCTGAGGGATTTAAAGCTCATGAGTTTGATTACAGGGGTATGTGACACAATCATTTCTAATCCCACACTAGTTTATTTCTTGATTTGTCATATTTCCAAATTGTTTTATTTGGGGCAAAAAATAAGATGAAACCTGCAATTAATTAGAAAACAAGATGAACAGAATTTCTAGTATACGTTGTAGACTCCAGAATATGATGCATGAAATCTCTACACTGGCTATTTTCTGTTGCCTTCTCTGTACTCAATCACCTATGATGTGCAGTGATCATGCCACCCCTCTATTCTTTTGTACTTTGGATGAAGACAGAGTGAGAAAGAATCACTGAGTCCAATGTTTTCTTGTCCTAGAAAACAATAAAAATTATTAAAGGTGGTCCCCAGTGAGCTTCAGGAGCAAAGTATAGTAGTGGGGAGTGTATCAAAGCATAACTACAACTATCCAAGACAGGGGAGCTGACACAGCTATAATCCAGATCAGCAGTTTAGAAATAGCAAATCACAGAGAAGGAAACTGAGTCCAAGCCCTACGATGGGGACTAAGTGAGAGAAGAGCTGTGTAACATAGAACAACCAACGCTTAAGGTTTCCACGACTAACCACAAGCTTCAGGGAAGCTACTTTGGTGTAGTTCAAACACTCCTCTACTTACCTCTCCTCCCTTTCTAAGATAAAGTAACTTTTCTCTTCATCTTTTAAGATTACAAAAATGTCCCAGGTAAAATCTGAACCCAATATGATGGCCTATAGAAAGTTTCTATTGCATCATTTTTGAAAATAATTTGAAGATAGTAGAGCCAAGTGTTAGAATGAGTGAACTTTATCTGGAACTGGAAGCATGATTTTATGTTTATATGTCCTTTCTTAACATACACAAGTACATACACGAGCGCACGCACGCACACACACACACACACAAACACAATCCACAAAGATGTGTGCACGCACACATTCATTTTAGTTCTCTTTATCCTTTTTTTTCTCAGAAAATATTTTTAAATAATGAGAAAAGGAGCTGTGAAGATAGCTCCTAGGCAGTCTAAGTGCATGCCTGGCAAGTGCAAGGACCTGGGCTCAATCCCCTGTACCATATGCCATGCTGGCCACTGAGTCCGGGCATGGTGGTGCACACCTGTGAACCCAGCATAAGAGAGGCTGGGACAGCAAGATCACTGAGTTTGAGCTGTGTAGAAAGACCCTGTACCAAACAATAAATAAATAAATGTTAAAAAAAAATTAAAAATGAAAAAGAACCTTGGGTTTTTAGATCCTTTTCCCACTTCAAGTAGCTCAGCAAACAGCCTGATGGGCCCTTAGTGTTCTCTTTTATGAAATTCCAAATTTCTATAAAGAAAATAGTTAGTAGCTTCAGTGAATTTTAGGAGCCTAGAGACAGAATCCAAAATTTGATGGTAAAGTAAAATAGTCAGGAAACAAAGCAGTCAAAGGGTATTAATGAGGCTAAAAATAACGAGGAGATACAGAGGAATTAGACACAAATGACTTTCAGAGGCAGCGCTGTTCTCATTGTGTTGCACTGGCTTTCTGTGGCACAGCTGCTCCGATTTAAGCATGAAGCACAATACATATTTTTAAAGAGCTCTTGTTATTCCTTATCTTCCTTCACAGTTCAGGGAGACTGAAAGGACTGCACAGACCCACACTGAGGTGAGCTGCGCCTTTCTTTTCTTGCTTCCCCACTCCATTCTTGGCCATCTTTGATGTCATTACGATATTCCAGTCGATTTTCACTCCAGACAATGTATTATGTACCTATCAAATGACGCTTGGTAATCAATTCATGATCTCTCCTGGAGGTTTGTCAATGGCACCATCTAAATGGTCATCTCATTTCTTTCTTGTGAACCAGGGATTGAACTCAGGCCCTTGTGCTTGCCAGGGATGCACTCACTCCACTGGGCCATCTCCCCAGCCCTTCTCATTTCTTTCTTTAGAGAGAGTCTATCTATTTTCTTAATGTACATAAGGACTTCAGACATAGGTGAGGTGCTAAGTCATTCATGAGAAAAATGACATTTTTTCTCATCAAGACTGTCAGACTTGGCTTCTCTGTGAAGATTTGGTTATTAAAGGGATCTCTTTCATTTAAATTTCCATTTAATATGCTTCTAACTCAGTTCTTCTCAACTCTGTCTTAGTTTCTTATTCATGTCTAGTGCTACTTTGAGGGAGAATGGAAGAAAAAAGATACTGTGAGACTTTAAGCCAAAATTCTGAGGTTTCAAACAAGGAAAATTGTAAACTGATATATCTTTTGAGCCACATGATGGAAAATCCATACATTTAAACTAACCCTGGCAGGTTAATAAGATAAAAGCAATATGGAGAAAAGGCAAAAGCCAACATTCTATTAAACTTCCACTCAGTTATTGAAGAGATCTTTAAATGGTTAAAGTCTTCAATGTTTTTTTAACAAAGCAACACCAAAGCACCTGTTGCTTATAGTCAGTCTCAAAATGTCCTTGCTTTACCCATAGTCCATTGACAGAGCACAGGGAGTTCAGTAAAGTTTTATTGCTCCTGCAGATCCAGAACCTTTGAGAGACAGGCTGACGGGTTATTGTCAGAAGGTCCAGGAAAAGCTCTAACAGCTTTTGCATCATCTTTCTGGATGCTCCTGCCTTGAACCAGCTGGAGACCATATTTAGTGTTCAAGCTAATAATTTTTTAAAAGTTTCTATGTCTGAACGTGATGACTTCATCTTATCTGCAGAAATGATTCCAAACGCAGTTGCTACACATGAGGAGGCCTCCCTAAGCAAGATGTCGGTGCAGGAGCACAAGTGCCGGTGCCAGCTGTCTGCAGCTGGAATCGTCACACAGTGGAAAGTGTGAGCTGGCATTAGCTCTGACCACCATCGTCCACTCAGTTTTCCTTCCTCTTCCCATTTGGAGCCAGGTCTGCATTTAAAGCAGATTCCTTAAGGAACTTACAAGACAGAAACTCCCACTTTTCAGAGAAAGGAATTTGTTTTATAGCATATTCTATGATTGAGAAGAAAGAACATTCTATGATATTTATAAAGAATACTGTAGACCTTTATTTTACCCTTATTTTGCTCTCTTATCTGATACTCACTGTTAAAATATCATGATGGATGATTTTGACATACAGATAACTAAAAGCAAACAAGGAAAACAATGACACTCTACCAAAATAAAAATCTTGAAAATTACTTTTGGTGGAGTTTTTGAAGCTTTATTTCAATGTAGAAAAATGTCTACTAACCAAGTCACTGTATTAAAGATCTAATCAACAAATAGATGATTGGAAAGTGCCCAAGGCAAAGAGTATCTGCCAAGAGACAGATGTGAAGGTCTGGCGAAAGTCTGCATCAGACCCTGGAAAAGTTTCAAGTTCTCCATACCCATTTTAAAACAGCTAGATGCTCCAGACTTCCGGTGTTCTAATTCATGACAAAATCCACAGGTAGATCTCTCATCTGATTTAAGTAGATAATTGGTGGTAAGAGCCACTCTTATTTTCAGTTTGACTAAGTAGTTTCCAAGTCCTATAACTCTGTACTTTTGACCTGAACTTTTTACAGTAAAAAAGTAAAGGCAGCCACAATAGCCCTTAAGTGCAACATAGAAGTCATTAAGAGAAAGAAAGAGAGAGAGAGAGAGAGAGAGAGAGAGAGAGAGAGAGAGAGAGAGAGAGAGAGAGAAGGAGGGACAGAAGGAGAGAGGGAAGAAGGAAGGAAGGAAGGTAAGAAGGAAGGAAGAAAGGAAGGAAGGAAGGAAGGAATGAAGGAAGGAAGGAAGGAAGGAAAGAAACAAATGGGACTCAACAAACTTTTCCATGACCATAGGAACTGCTTTCTAAACTGTTGACCAATGCTGGAAGGAGACATGACTCTTTTTCTTTAGTATTTTATTGTGATGAAATCTATATGAAAGCTACTGTTTTAACCATTTTTAAGAGTACATTTCATTGCCATTCCTATATTGTTCGCCTTCAGAATTTTTTGTCTTTCCAAACTGAAACTCTACAGCCAATAAACAATAATTCCTGGACCTCCCATCCCTTGGCCCTTGACAGCCACTGTTTTGCTTTCTATTTCTGTGATACTTGACTCATCCGGATAATGCTGTCTGATCTGAGTACTCCTTAACTTCAAGAACTTTCTGCTGTTTATTTTATAAACCCATCAGGGAAAATGCATAGCAACTAGGAAAGGCACAGATCACCAGGGATCCATTTGAAAGAATGATTATGCCAATAATAATGCTTATGAAAGAAGCTATCATTGCTGAATTAGGCAGGTTCCCACCCAGGCTGTGCCAAACTCAGAGCAATGTTTCTGCTCTGAAAAGACTGGTGACAGAGAGTACATTCATGCTGCCAATGGGAGATGAATGCAGTCACCTGGGCCAGTAGTGCCCATAAAGTCAACATATGGAAATGAATGGTTTCAGGATCTGGCATGTGGTTACTGTTGGGAGAAGAGGCATTTGTTTGAGGCCATTGTGATGAGGGTACTATGAGGCTCATTGACTCTTTTTTTCCCTTTATCAAACTACCAGACCAAAGGAAATATTTGGAATGGTTTAAAACATAGAAATAAACTCTCCCATGTGGGCCTTGAGCTGAGTATGACCCAGGGTATAAATGAGATTCCATTGTTTCCCATTTCTCTTTTCAATCCTTCCCATCTCCCTGAGAAAAAGCACCATCAGCTCAAGTTAAAAAATAATTTATGTAGATAAAGTAGAGAGAGTGAAAAATGGAATTAATAGTCAAACCAAGTAATTCCACACCTAAGAAAATTCTAATTCCTTGCACAGCAAAAATAGGGTAATTTTGCCTTAGTTATCTTGATAATTACTTCAAATCACCATTTCTGCTTGACTCTATGGATGCATGGACATAATCCAAAGATAAATTATGCCTCTAGTCTCAAACATATCTTCCTGGAAAGTTTTGTTAGTGATATGTTTTTTAAAATGTTAAACAAATGTACAGTGTTTACATGTTCAGAAAAAATAAATAAGTATGAATGTAAATATTCTGCAAAGGAAAAAATTACTAAGAAAAAATAGCTTCATAGTTCCACTTAAATGTGTGGTAAACAATTTGTAGATACACTTCAGTGGAATTTCTGAATGACTCACTAGGCCTCAATTCCCAAGGACAAGCCAGCTAGAGATCATGCCTCAAGTTCTGTTACCAGGAGTAGCCTTGAGAACCTTCCAGCAGAGCTCCAGGGAGCTCCCTTCTGAGATGTGAGAACAGTGAAAGAAAGAAGCCCCTATGGTGCTGAGCACTCAGGAGCTATAGGTGGAAAAAATTCTTCAGAAAAGTGAAAGATTATTTTTAATCATCATCACATGTGAATAATTTTATCAGATCACCTCAGAATAGCACAGTAGATTGATATGTTTTGTGGGGGGAGGACTCACTAAGAACAGCATGGTCTAGTAGCCAGAGGGCAGATGCTTGTAGAGGTAGAGCTAAAAGTGGAAAGAGGTTGGTGGGTGGCAATGATGGTTCCAAGAGAGCCTTGCCCCTCTACCAGTGCTGGGTGGCTTTGGGTAATCTTCCCTAACGTGAAGCTAGTTAGTTTCATTGGTCTAGCAGAGCTGATTCCACAGGGTCACAAGAAAGTGATATACTCAGAGAATTTCCATAGAAGAAGGTTACAAATTGGAAGCAGGCCTAGGACCATAGTAGTGGTGGTGCCAGGCTGGGGTGTCCCAGAGAGATCTGGGGCCATGGTTTCCCCACCTCTGATGAGCCAATGTCTGCACACAGCAAAGAGATGTTAAGCATCCTTAGGAAAGAAGAGGGAGAGAAGTATGTGCTTGTGTTCTTGCACTGATGCTCCCCAAACAAGAGAGAGGCCTGGTGTACACAAGCTGTGCTTCATTAGACTGGCCTGATGCCAGCCAAGCTACATAGCAGCTTCTCCAGAAAGAACACACCCTGACCATCTGTCTGCCCAGCTCCATAGCACCTAGTACAATAGGCCATGGCTGAAGTACCTCAGTTCATCTTTCTAACACCTGTTCTGCATGAATGACTGCAGCTAACCTGCAACAGGGCTTGTTCTTGCATTGTCCTCTGCAAGTTTACAGTTGGTAATGTCAAGGATCATTGGGCCCTAGTCTTGGTCAGCTTGTGTGGCATAAAAGCTGGATTGATGTTGGTATAAAAAGAAAAGTAAATACTATATGTGAATTTAGAGTGCAGACTTGAGTATCAGACCCAGATTTAGTCCTTGATTCTACCATACAGTGTGTGATCTTGGGCAGCTTACCAACCATCTCTGGTTCTGCTTTTTTAGTCTGTAAAATGAAGATGATAGTCTCAGTTGTCCTGAGGGATTGCTGTGAGAATTAAAGGAGACAACATGTGCAAGCTTCATGATGGACTATCTGGCATCTGATGCAATAGAATTTGGATAAATATTCCTGTCACATACATTTTACAAAAAAAGGAAACCATGGGCAGGTGACCAGCTTTGTCCAGGGAGCTACTAGGTAGCATTATAATCACATTTTCACAGAAAGACTAAGTTACCTCCTCAGGATCACTATGTGGGTCTTCAACATGGGATGGGACCAGAGGAGGCAACATCTCCGTACTTCTCCACCCTTCAAATTCATCTATACAAACACTCAGATGTGGCTTACAGAGCCACTGGTTGAGATGACAGAGTCTGTGCCCCAACATTTCCATAAGGAGCTACTTTGGGAAATGGATCCCTGCTCACAGGAGTGGGTCACAGGGCCCAGAAGAGAGCCTACAGAATGCTGGAAAATGGACCAGACACTCAAAGATGACCCGGAGTCCCTTAGAGGCCATGTTTTACATTTGGGCTAATTTATTTAAAAAGAAACATTCATTTTGGTGAATAAATGATTAGACAGAAATCAAATGCATTCAATAAAAGATCATTCCTTACCTAGATTTGAAACTTCAAATTAATAGCTGTTTTTCTTCTTTTTTCCTACTTAAACAAGACAAGGGATTTGGTAAGCTTTGTTTTAATGAACTGATCTCTTTTTCTGGTCTGTTTGTTTAGCTGTTGCTTGTAAATCAACCCCTCACTTCAACATCTTGGTTGAAAAGCCTAGCTGGAATTTCCACATGCGTCAATATCGCCAGCTAGGGAAAAAGCCGCAAGGACTGTGCTTTTTTACTGAGTCGGCAGATTTCCCCCAATTGCTGGGCCACTTTTCTCACCAGATGAATTAAATCTTTGCATTAAGCACAAGTATATTTTTCCATTCCTTCCTTAGCCACTGACAATCAGCATCTCAAAACCTCATATATTCCATAAGCAGAGTAGAAAAGTGGATTCCTTTCCTCACTTTTTATTTCAAGGTGATGTTAGAAAATTTAATGGGATAGGTAATGCAATTTTAAAATGATAAATTTACTTCCCTAAATACTTTCTCAATATTACTTTATAATAGTTACTTGGGCCTGGGTGGTACCCAATGCTTATTCATTCCATTGATTTTGCTCTGACATGCATGCACTGGAGTGTAGAAAGTTACCTACAATGGCCTCTCCTTTTATACTGTGTTGGCAAGGAAAACAACTACTAGATGCAGGGACTAGAAAAGATCTACAAGCTGATATCAATGGGATATCAGTGGTAAGTCCCCTGAGCTTTCTGAATAGGAGGCCAAATAAATGAAAATCACATGATTTCTAAATAAACCCAGATATAAGAAACATTTCCAAACACTTAGCACAAAGCATAGCATACTTACTGATTATAAGTGTCACACAAAGGAGTCTGTGGAAACCAACCATAAAAAATTAAGATTTTTTAGAATGGTTTGGTGTACTGAAGACTGTCATTTATTTCACCATTGTAATGTTTGCGCATTTTATGTTTTAGAAACAAGATTCAGAAAAACTCTCCTTTCTCTAGCCTGGTTCCCCTGATAACAGCCTCCTCACTCATACCATCCTGGCCAAAAAGCTGTTGAGAACTTTACCCAGAGCATCTTCCTGCAGGTCAGCAGGAGAGCGGGCTCCTCCCAGAACTCAGCTGGGCCCCACTTGCCCTCTGCCTCTCACACCCTGCGCTGAGTGCTTACAGCAAAGGCTTATATATAACCCCCTTGACGCAAAACAAGCATAAAAAGTGGTCTGTTCTCGACTTTGCTCTCATTTCTCATAGCCTGTGACACAGAGCCAGGCACACAGAAGCCAGTGAATATTATTCATTGATTGCGTGTTCTTTTTCCTTTATTTTCCTAGTAAATGCATCATGACAGGAAGTAAATGCAAGTGGAAATAAAGCATCAAGAAATGAGATCTATAGCTTATGCTTTAACCTTTTTTTCCCTGTGGAATGTCTTCTCTAAACATTGTTCTGAGTACTTACCTCAACATAATGCCTGGAGTTGAAGCTAGTTCCCCTCTGGTACCCGGCCTGGCTGCTGACTACTGAGGAGGGTTGGCTCCTTGTCTCTGCTCCATCCTGCCCAGGTTCCCCTCTTACCAACTGTTTTTGTTTTGCAGCAAGCTGCAGTCAGTACAGCCCTACTCAGAACCTACACAAATACCAGCATTCTAAGGGAAATGAAGACTTTTCCAAACAAAATATTAATTTATTTGCATTGTAGAACATTTTGAGTTAAGACATGGCCGGGAAAAAATCATTTATGATCTTATACTTCAGAGACAACTACTTTTAACATGTGATGCAAGTCATTCCTCTTTCCAGTCCATAATCTGAGCATTGTATGTTTTACAAAAGTGGCAGTATACTACATATATTATGCTAAGACATTTTTTTCTATCATTAAATGTGTTTTTACTGAAATGATGCTAAGCCTTTAGAATGCCTAAGATTCAGCTGGAAAGGGTGTTTCATTGCCTGTTCATATTCTTTCTGCCCAGAGTCCTTAAATCCACACATCGGGGGTGACTTGCAGGACTTTGCATTACTTAGAGGCATTGCTAGGTGATTTTAATACTGTTCTTCAAGACATTCTTTAAGAAACATGTCTCTACAGTAATGTGTGTGTGTGTGTGTGTGTGTGTGTGTGTGTGTGTGTGTATTTGAGGACTGAGCCCAGAGTCTTTTCACTCAGTCTCAGCCCCTTTTTAATTTTTATTTTATATTTTGAGACAGATCTCACTAAGTTGACCAGAGTTGGCTTGAATTTATAATTCTCCCGCCTCAGCCTCCCACAGTACTGAGATTTGTGGGTAGATGCTACCACACTCAACTTCTATCATTTTTAATGACATTTGTATATCATAATACAACTGAATATATATAATTGAATAATGGAATATAATATTCATAATGAATATACATTTCATAATGTATATTATTTTCTCTTTTTTTCCTTTTTTTGTGATACAGAGGATTAAACTCAGAGCATTTATACTGAGCTACATCCCAGTCAAATTTTGAGACAAAATCTCTTTAAATTGCTTTTTTATTCAAAGTATTTTCTCAATAAATCCCAAAAATGGATTCTCCCAGAACTGACAGAGTAGTAATTTCTTAGTGAATTGAGTTAGAAAAATTTATTATTGAAACATGTTTTACAGAAAGTAAAACTACTCTTAGGAAATACATATTCATTTATACCTCAAACCTCAGAAAATTCTTTGTTCTAAACTTTTTTTCTTCATCTGGGCTCTCACTTACAACTGTGTCTTTGTGCGATTCTTCAGATTTCTCCTTAAGAACACGCCATTCCTAATGTCTTTCTAGATCTTTCTTTCTCTTGATGTCTCACTGAGTAGTCTCTGTTCTTCTCCAATACCATGTAAGTGTCTCTGTTGATGGACGCCATGTATAAACCTGACAATGTGGTAATAAATGTTTTAGCTGGTGGCTGGGTGAGGTAAGGGAGGGCGAGATGACATACACAGGGGCCTTGGGAATCTGTTTGTCACCATGAATTAACCCACTGACCTTTTGCTAAGGTGGGAGGGCACCCATATTTAATGTCAGCCACCACAGAGATGTAGAGTACATTGCCGACCCAGTGGTCGCAGCTGACTGACTTACTGACTGCTCAAGTGCATGCCGTTGCTTGTCTCTGTATTGTCACAGGAGAAGATGACAAAGAGAGTAGATGGCAGGTATCTGGGAGCTCAGCTAATAAATGATTGTACTACTAGGTTTAGTTTTAAATCTTAATATGCGTCTACTTTTTTAATATATAAAATGTATTTGTGAAGAATACATGCTCACCAAAGAGAAGACTGGAGATCACAGCTGACTGCAGATGGTGGAGGTGACAATTGTAGAAAGTCCCAAAGATCAAGTTCATCTGGAGCCTTCAGTGGCCTTAACACAGAGTCTCAGAACATTGGTCTTGGAAGCAGCTCTCAAAGAAATGACCTATCTCCCACATGTTTACAATTCCAGGGCCTGGGCACTATCCACAGCGTGTTTCTGGGCAGCTCCATGTTCTCTGCCCTTGTGTGAGCTCACAGGACCATCTGCTTTGATGGGGAAACATGGTAAGGAGAGAGCCAGCTATCCCAAGCATTTTGCAGAAGACAGCAAAATCCCAAAAAAAGACTGGATAAAAGAGTGTGTAGATTCTCAGGACCATTGCCTTAACCATCTTGTGCGCATAAATGTATGGCTTTGCCCCTCTTATGTCTCCTAACTTTTCTCCTTGCCCTCTCTTCATTGTTTCATCCTTAGGTTCTCACTTTCCTTTTAATTGTGTTATACATTTCTATTTTTATTTCTTCTTTTGAGTTCTTACACTAGGGAGACTATACAATATTTACACATGTGGGTCTGCTTTATTTCACTTATGAGTATATATCTTCAAGTGGCATCCACTTAAATATAAAGGCTTTGAGTTTATAATTCTTTATAGCTGAGTAATACTCCATTGTATAAAAATAAGGACAGCCAACATTTTGGCCCTAGCCTTCAAGGTCAGTGAGGACTTAGGACATAAGAGAACCTGTACTATAACACCCTGTAACTCAGTGGTGTCTCAAATTTTCTGATCAAGGGGGCCACAGAGGAAAATGGGCCACAGAGGAAAATGATCGATGTTGTAGAGTGTGCCTAAGGAGAGTCACATGGAGAGAAAACATTCTCTCAGGCTTTCACAGAGAGCAAGTTGGTCAAGCAATGGCCATGACTCATCCACATGGCCCACACTGACAAAGGATCTACAAACAGCAGAAACAGGGTTTTAGGGTAACTCCTGAGGGGATTTGACTGACCTTATCAGATACAAAAGTTATATTTTTTGTTATATAGGTCTTGCTTTATCTTGGTCTTAACCATCCAGCAGAAAAGCATAAAAATGAGGTATAAAAAGTAAAGCCCTATTAATATGCTGAGCTATATAAAAGGTTCAAGTCAACAACTTCTGACATTGCCAGTCCTAGGAATAACCCACTACTATTATGGATTACTGGATTATATTGGATTATTTTGCTGAATTTGCATGCCTACAATATTTAAATGGCAATGGAATATCCATCTCTGACAAAACTAAACGAAAAAAGAACAAATGAACAACCATTTTGCATACTTAAAATAGCATAGATATACAGCTACTTTCTCTTAATCAATGTGAAGAAAGATCTGTACTAATAGTGTTTAGACAGGATATCATGTCTGCATCTTGTATTGTATAATCACTACTAAGACAACAATACGCAATGTATTAATTATTGAATCTGTCCTACTAATCTGTTTTGAAACTGTCTCATTGCTATTTGTTTCTCAATAAAATTAATTTTTAAAAAGTGTGTAAAGAACCTCTCTCCAAGTGATCCAGTTAAAACGAGGCATAAGCAGAATTTGAACACAAAGTTTTCTAAATCTAAAATATTTGTCATCCTTTCACACCCTCCTTCTGATTCTGTCCACTGTGCCCGGAAATGACAGGCATTGATGCTTTGTATCTGATGATGATTTGATCTTCTTTCAGGTAACAATTTGCCATAATTTACTTTTAGTGAATTACCTTTCATTACTAAATGCAAGCTGACAGGACTGGTGATTAGAAGAATGACCTGCTTGCTGCCCTTTAGACCAATGCAATACTCAACTGAAATTTAAATTATTTTGTGAATAAAGCAATACCAGCAATGAGAAACAATTGGTCTCACCTCATTCCAGGTGCTGCTCCCTAGACCTGTTTGGCACTTTGGTGGCTTTGTGCTTTGCAAACCTGGTCATCTTTCCCACCCTGACAATCCTCCAACTCCTTGACATTCTTCCATACAATACCACATTTGCTTTTATCAATTTTTGTTGCTTTCAGAATCAAAAGTCTGAAGCAAAAACATACTTGCAACTCTGCATCTGTGATAGAAAGTGCTTGCAAAATTCACCTGCGAGCTGTCACAAACTCTCTAAAATTTATTGAATGTATTTTAGAGCAATACAGATTCTCTGTTTCTACCTCAGGCATGTTAGAACTTTCAATAGCAGGGTTAAAGAAAGCTTTTTCTTACTAAACTCCCCAAGTAACTTTTTTTTACTAGCAAAATCAATTTAATTTCTCACTCCCCTTTTTTCAGTCTGTAACACTGTGTGGGTGTCCTTTTCTATAGTCTCAATTTGCAAACATTATTATGTTAGATCTACCTTTTTACGCCTTAATTTTGTCACTCACTGTTCTTTCAGGATATGTTAATGTTCACCGCTACAGAAAATTTTATTACTTACAATAGCACCTTAAGATTCATCTCTTGTTGATGAGAATTTTTGCAATTCTCATTGTTTTTCTAACACAGGGTAACAGTGGACATCCTCATTGGATGGGATGGGACATAAGAGTATTTCTATTATAGGTACCAAGGGTGAAAACGTTGGACTGTAGGCATGTACATGGTTTCACTAAATTATTCCTGATTGCGTTCCCGTAGACTTCCCAATTTGCTATAAGGGAATGAGGTTTGCGGTTTTCTCTGTGACCTGATAATTCTTAATACTGTTCCACGTTATTTTTTATTTTGTGAAATTGGCAGATATTACCAGGAGTCATTAGTCTAATTTGCCTTTCTTTATTATTTCATGTGCTTATTTGCCATTGAGGCCTACTGGAGATGCCTACTCACACTCTGCCTGTTTCCTTGGGGTTTCCTTTCATAACAGACTATTTTCAGAAAAACAAAACAAAAAAAAAAAAAAAAAACATAGTAATATTATTCATTCAACACTGACTCCCAGATCCTTGGCGCCTCCCATCAAGATATGGAGCCAGCTTTTCCTCTCTTGAATCTGGGTAGAATGTAGCGGCTGCTTCAATGACTAGAATATAGTGGAAATGACAACAGGATTTTCAGGGTATGGCAGCGGTACAAAGTGACACAGCTTCTCCCAGTGTTCTCATTCTTCCCTCCCCTGCTTTTTCTGCGTCGTCTCAGCCTGGAAATACTAACCTATGTGTTTTAAAGAATCCCAGACCATGTCACATAAGCAGCCAGTGTGAACGGTTTTTAGTGCATGGGCCATGTGTGAACACGCTTAGCCTACAGGATCTCATTTGCCTCGCACGTAGCCCCCTATCTTCAAGGCACTCCAGGCAGGGAGGAGGGAGCAGGGATGGGTTTTCTTGATTGAACCCTGACCATTTTATAAAGCCAGGAACCAAATTTCATAGACTCTTATTATTTGAAGCCACTGAACTTCAAGATAATCAGTTTCACAACCATAATAACTAGACTGTTTTTTTATTTTAAGAAATTCTTTGTATGTTAATCAGTAGTGAATTTCATATATTATTACCATCTGTAATCTCAATATGCTCATTTACCTATATGCTCTTAAGTAGAAAACTTTATTTTTAACGTATGGAAATATGAAATACTAGTCTAGCAGTACGAGGCATGCTCTTTCAGTTTCCTTTTGTACTAAATGGGGGCGGTGCTAGTACTTATCTTACAGGTTGACTTTACCAATTAAATGCAAGGATGTGGACTGGGAGATAGCTTGGTGGTCTAAGTGCCTGCCTAGTAAGGGGAAGGAATTCAACCCCTACTACCAAATGACATGCCAGCCCAAGAACCCCGGTGGTGCATGCCTGTACTCCCATTGCTGGAGAGGCTGAGACAGGACTATCACTACAAATCTGAGCTGAGTAGCGAGACCTTGTACCAAATAAACAAACAAACAAATAAAAGACTTTTTAAAAATGCAGAGATGTAAAAATAAATGGAAAAAAAAGAAAAAAAAAAAGTAAAGCCATAAAAAAATAAAAAAAAATAAAAATGCAGAGATGTGAAGCTCATAGGACATATGCTAACTGCAAAAAGGATTGATTGGAGAATAATATATAATTTCTCTGTCTCTTTTTTAAAAAAATACTTTTACTTGAAAGACAGTATAGTAATAATTGGTATGTCATGACAAGAAGTATGTATTTAGAAGACCAGAATGAAAGGCATACCAAGCATGACCCTTTTATTACACATTGCTATCTTCAGTGCAGTTGCTTGGTACACAGGTATCAGCATATATAGTTAGTCAGGATGAGAATCCTACCAATTAACTGCTAGCTTCAAAAATCTGTTGATGTTTCCCAGGATCATTGCCTTAACCATCTTGTGTATACAAATGTATGGCTTTGCCCCTGTCATGTTTCCCAGCTTTTCTACTTGCCCTCATCTCATTTTCCAGTCCTCAAGTTCTCACTTTCCCTTCAATTGTGCTATGCCTTTCTATTTTTATTTCTTCCTTTGAGTTCTTATACTAGGGAAACTGTATGATATTTACACATATGGGTCTGGTTTATTTCACTTATGAGTATATCTTCGAATGGTATCCACTTATATATAAAGACTTTGAGTTTATCATTCTTTATAGCTGAGTAATACTCCATTGTATAAAAGTACCACATCTTTTTCAACCATTCCTCAGGTGACAGGCATCTTGTTCATTTCCAAGAGTTGGCTATCACAAATTGTGTTGCTATAAAAATAGGTACATACATATCACTATAATATGACATTTTCAGTTCCTCCAGAAAAATTTCCAGTAGGAGGATAGCTGGCTTGAATGAAATTTCCAGTCCTAGTTTTTAAGGAATCTCTGCACTGATTTTGGTAATGATTGCACCAGTCTACATTCCTACCACAGTGGAAAAGGGTTCCCTTTTCCCCACAACCTCCCCAACATTTGTTGTTGGTTGATTTCCTTATGGTAACCATTCTTTCTGGGGTGAGATGGTATCTCAGTGTTCTTTTAATTTGCACTTCACAGATGGCTGGTGATGTGGAGCATTTTTTCATATATTTATTCTCTTCATTAATTTTGTCCTCTGAGAAGGATGTGTTCATCTCAGATGCCCATTTCTGGATTGGGTCTTTAAATTTAGGGATCCTAATTTTTTTTAGTTCTTTATAAATTCTAGAGAACAGACCTTTGTCTGAGTGCTTTTGAGTTAAGATTTTTTTTCAAAATTTTTTCTCACTTTGTTGGTAATTTCTTTTGACATGCAGAAAGTTATCAATAAGAGGTGGTCCCAGTTGTTCATTCTTTCAGGTATCAACATTATAATTTGATTTTTGTTCATGAACTCTTTGCCTATCCCTATGTCTTCAAGAGTTCCTCCTATTTTGTCTTACAGATTTAGTGTTTCTGTGTTAATGTTTAGATCTTTTTGACTTTAGCTTAGTGCATGGTGATAGACCTGGGTCAAGTTTTAGTTTTCAGCATGTGGAGAACCAGTTTTTCCAGCACCATTTGTTAAAGAGGCTATCTTTCTTCCAGTAAGTATGTTTGTCCCTTTTGTCAAAGATCAAGGGGTTGAGTGTGTTTGTAGTGGCCTCTGAATCTTCTATTCTATTCCATTGATCCTCAGTCTATTTCATTGCTAATACCATGCTGATTTTATCACATTAGCTTTGTAGTATGATTTCAAGTCAGGAATTGTAATGCCTACTGCCTTGCCTTTGTTGACCAGGATTGCCTTTGCTATTCTAGGTCTTTTCTGGTTTCAAATAAATTTTAGAAATGATTTTTCTAGGCCTGAGAGGTATGTTGTTAGTTGATAGGGATTGCATTAAATCTGTAGAACAATTTTGGGAGTATAGGCATCTTCACTATGTTGGTTCTTCCTATCCAGGAGCGTGGAATATCTTTCCATTTTCTGAAATCCTCTATGATCTCTCTTTTCAAGGTACTGTAATTTTCCTAGAAAAGATCTTTGACTTCTTTAGGTAGATGTATTTCAAGGTATTTCATTTTCCACGATGCTATTGTAAAAGGTATTGTTTCTCTAATTTCCCTCTCAGTGTGTTTGTTATCTGTGTAGAGGAATACTATTGACTTTTTGGTATTGACTTTATATCCTGCTATACTGTTGAATTTGTGTATCTATTCTAGTGGCTTCCTGGTGGAGTTTGGGTCTTCCAAGTAAAGTATCATGTCTTCTGAAAATAGTGATAATTTAACTTCTTTGTTACCTATTCTTATTCCTTTTATTTCTCCCACTTTTCTAATGGCTATAGCTAATGATTCCAGAACTATATTGAATAGGAGTGGTGATAGAGGACATCCTTGTCTTGTACTACATCTGAGAGTAAAAGATTTCAGTTTTTCCGCATTTAAAATTATATTAGCCATTAGGTTGTCATAGATGGCTTTTATCAGATTTATGTAGAGGCCTTCTATTCCAATTTTCTGTAGGACTTCGAAAATGAATGAGTGCTGGACTTTGACAAAAGTCTTTTCTGCATCAATTGAAATGATCATGTGGTTTTTAGTTTTAGGTCTATTGATATAGTGTATTACATTTATAGATTTGTGAATACTGAACCATCTTTGCATCCCTCAGATGAATTCCTACCTGGTCATCTTCTTGATGATTTGCTGTATTCTAATTGCTAGGATTTTATTGAGGGTTTTTGCATCTAAATTTATGAGGGAGATTGGCCTGTAGTTTTCTTTCTTATTTGTGTCTTTCCTTGGTTTTGATATCAGTATAATACTTGCCTCCCGGGATGATTTTGAGAGAACTGTTTCCTTTTCAATTTCATTGAAGAATTTGTGGCATGTAGGGATTGTATCTTCTGTAAATTTCTTGTGGAATTCAGCTGTGAGTCCATCAGGACCTGGACTTTTCTTTGTAGGCAGGCTTTTTATTACATTTTGTATCTTGTTGGCTGTTATTGGGTTATTGAGAGTTGTTATATCTTCTTGGTTTAGTTTTGGTAATTTGTAGCTTTCTAGGAATCTGTCCATTTCATCTGTCTTCCATTCTATGAACATAAATATTCTCAAAGTAGCTATTGATAATCTTCTGAATTTCCACTGGGTCTGTGGTGATTACACCCTTTTCATTCCTTATTGCTTGTATTTGAATTTTTTCTTTCCCCTATTTGATGAGGTTAGCTAGGGGCTTATCAATTTTATTTGGTCTTTCAAAGAACCAGCTTTTTGGTTCATTGATTCTTTGAACTTTTTTCTTCATCTCAGTTGAATTAGTTTCTGCTCTAATCTTTTGTTTTGTAATACATACTTTTTGAGTCTGGTTAAAGAAACAGTTTTCTACCTCTTGATCTTTCTTTGTCTACTTTGGTGTCAAGGTTATAGTAACCTAAAATAATTATTTGAATATATTTTCCTTTTTTTTAGAATATGTATAACATAGTCTTGAAAGTTTGGTAAGTTCCGTCAGTAAAAAGGATTTGGGTGAAAGAGGGTTGTAGCAATGATTCTTTTTCTTTTTCTTTTTTTGGGATTGAACTCAGGCCCTTGCGCTTGCCAGGGACATGCTTATTCCAATGAGCCATCTCCCCAGCCCTTTAATTTTTCTAATTGATGTTTTTATTAACTTTCTCTATTTCTTTAGAGTCAATTTTAATATTTTATAATTTGCTTAAAAATTAATTTGGACTCGTGGTTGTAAAATTTATTGGAGCAAAATCATTTGTATATACTTGTAACAATAAAATCTCTCCTTCATTTAAAACTTTTTTATTTCATATTTTGTTTGAGGTTTTGCTTTGTATTGAGATCTTAACCATAAATTTCAGTAAAATACAGGTGTTTTCGAAGAATCATTTCTCTTTCTTTGTTCGTTTCTTTTTTCTTTCTTTCTTTCATCTATCTATCTCCTTTAGTGCTGGGGATTGAACCCATGTCTTTGTGCACGCTAGACCAGCACTCTTCCACTGAGCTACATACTCAGCTCCTGTTCTAAAAATTTGTTATTTTGATAAAAGCTGATCTTAAATTTAGGATCCTTTTTTCTCAGCCCCCTAAGTAGCTAAAGTTAAAAGACTGTGCTACCACACCCATCAATAAAGTTTTATTGTTCTCAAATTTTTTTGATTTCCACAGTTTTGTTTCTTTTTCTTTAACCAGTTGCTTGTTCTCTAACTTTCTTTGAAATGGAATGAGGAGTTAATTTTTATTTCTTTTTAGTTTATGATCAGAGTATTCAAATTTATATTGGTCTTTTTAAGCATTGCTTTATATAACTACTACACATATTGATTTTATTGCTTTCATTTACAAAAATCTAAGTATTTTACCCACTCTCTTGTTATAGATTCTTTTTTATTACATGTCAAAATAACTTTTATTATGATCATTAAAGTTACTTTGACCAGGAATAGCATTCTACAACCAACCTGTTACATTATTACATTGTTCAGTTGGTTCTCTGTCTAATGACTTTTAAATAAAAATGTCCAGAACTTTAAGAAAACTCAATTGAACTATATATTTTATGTTATACTTTTATAAAATTGATATTATGATATCTTACCTATAACATAGTGGATGCTTATTTCCAAAACATTTTGTGCTTGAAGTTTTTTCAACTCTTTTATGTGATTTTGTGTATTTTTAAAGAAAGACTTCATTTTTTAGTATTTAGGTTAATAAACAACTGAGCAGAAGGTGCAGAGAGTTCCTGTGCACTCTCTATCGCATAATACATTGTCTCTCCCACTATCATTGGCCCCCACCACAGTGGTATATTTGTTACAATTGATGAGCCTGTATCAACACATTACCATGCAAGAATTGAAAAAATGAGACCCCCGAATTCAAATATCACCCCAAAAATGGGGATCTGAGATGAACACATACTTCTAAGATGAAGAAATACAAATGGCAAATAAATGTATGAAAAATGTTCAGCATCATTACTCATTTGAAAGATGCAAATTAAAACACATTGAGCTTCCATCTCACCCCAGAAAGAATGGCTATCATCAAGAAATCAAACAATAATAAGCGCTGGCAGGTCTGTGGGGAAATAGGAACTCTTCTTTATTGTTGGTAGAATGCAAACTAGTGCAAGCTCTGTGGAAATCAGTATGTAAATTCCTCAGGTCCCTTTTGATCCAGCTATTACCCTTCTGGATATCTTCCAGAAGAATTAAAAATATTATACCACAGCAATAGATATGTACTTACTTTTATAGCAGCACAATGTGTCATAGATAAATCTTAGAAATTACCCAAATGCCCATCAACTGAGGAATGGACAAAAAAGAAGTGCTTTTATGCAATGAAGTACTACCATAAAAGGATACACTTGAGACTTTTATAGGTAAATGGGTGGAATAAGAGACCATAGCCTTAAATTAGACTCATATATGTAAACAACACATTGTCTCCCAGGTGTGAGAAACTGAATGAGTAAATAATGTCTAAAATGTACAATAGATATTGTGACATGGGAAGAAAATGTTCAAAAGGAAGAAGGATCTAGGATGGGGAAAAGGGGAAGGACAAAAGAGAAAATGAATGTTCAAAAGGAAGAAGGATCTAGGATGGGGAAAAGGGGAAGGACAAAAGAGAAAATGATCCAAGGTAATCATATATTAGTGTCACTTAGTTTATTGAAGAGGAAGGTTGTGCTCATATCAACTGGAGAAATTTTAATGCTAAATCTTGTACTTCAATAACTACTTTAAAGACAACCACATGTTATATAATAATAAAAACTATTATTCTCTTATTATTTTGTTAAGAAATTTTGTTTTACATTTTTTTCATTAAAAATTGCAAGGATCTTGTGATTTTCCACCAATTTTTTTGTTTACTTATATATAGTTTAATTCCATGTTCATCTGATAGCAAACATTGGACATGGTAAATCTTCTTTCCTTCTAAATTTGTGAAGAATTATTTTATGGCCTATAATATCATATATCATAGTGAATTTTCCATGCAAGCATTAGTAGAATGTATGTTCTGTTGCAATTCAGCAAAGTAGTCTATGTACATCAATTATATCCAGTTAACTACCTGAGTTCAACTATACTTATTTTTGGCCTGCTGGACCTGTCCAATTCTGAACAATATTTAGATATCCAATCACAATAGTGGATGTTTTTAGTTCTATAAGTTTTGGCCTTATGTATTTCAATGTTCTGATGCTAGGTCTTCTTGGAGAATTGATCCTTTATATTTATGCAATGCCTTGTTTATCTCTGATGACTTGTTCTGAAGCCTTCTCTGTCTGAAAGTAACATAGCTGTTCCTGATTTCTTTATTTTTTAAAAAGAATATAAAATAGTAAAAAAACATTGAAAATGATACAGAATTTCACTAAAGAAAATAACAGGAATTTGACAGTCATTGTTGTATTGCATAATGTTGTCTTCAAATTAGTTGTTTAGATTATCAAACATACACATTCAAAATTGGTAAAAAAAAAAAAAGTTATAAGAAACAAAGAAGAAAAGAATTAGACATTAGCTGCTCCTTTCCATAGACCAGCAGAAACGAGCAGTACAAGTATCAAAGCTATCCTCTGTCTGTACATAAATATATATTTTTCCTTCCTTCTTCCTGATTTCTTTTGATTAGCATTAATATGATATATATTTCTCTCACCCAACTCTTTAAAGCTATAAGGACCTGTGTATTTAAAATGTTTATCTTGTAAACAACACCTAAGTGAGTCTTGTATTTTGACAATCTCTTTTAATTGGTGAATTAGAACCATTGGTATTTAAAGTGATTATTGTTATAATTTGATTAATATCTACCATATTTGAAAACGTTTTATTTATTGCCTTTGTTCTTTGTTCTTGTATTTGCCTTCCACTGTCTTTCTTCTTTTTATGGTTTTAATTAAACAGCTTGCATGACTAAATTTTATCTTCTTCGTTAACATTCCAATGTTTTTTGTTGTATTTTTGTTTTGGGTTTTTCATCTGTTTTATTTTTGCCTAGAATTTGCAATATTTTGCTTGTAATTCATCCCAATCCACTTGGAAAATATCAGAATATTGATTTATGAGTACTGCAAGCACCTTATAATAACAGAGTATTCCTTAATTCGTGCTTCTTATTACTTATGTCATGTCTGTTACTCATTTTACTTATAAATAGCATATAAAACATATTATATATGCACAATATCTTTCCTGGTTTCACAGAAGAAACTGAATGTTCATCTTTGATAAAATATAGGCCAGTTTTTCACTGATAGATGTGATAACCAGGATGCACAACTTAAAGGAGAAAAGATTTAAATTTGGCTCACAGTTTTGGGGGATTCAGTCCCTGGTGAGTGGGTTTCAAGGGAAAAACATCACAGTGGAGGATATGGTATGACAAAGAAGGTTGGTTCATGGAAGCTGAGAAGCAGATCAGGGAAACATGCCAGAGAGGAAGGGACTAAGGACTAGATACAATACCTCTATGAGCCACCAGATATGCCCAAGTGTATGCTCCATCAATCCCCGGACCTCACTCAAGCTAATCAAATGGAAATAATCAAGCTAACCCACACCAACAGGTAGGTTGTTCTTTTTCTCTGGTTTCCTTTGCCATTTTCAATCTTCACTTTTCTCTAGGTTGGGTATAATGAACAAGGATACGGTGTTTTTTACATTTATTCTGTATGGTGTTTTTTCAGCTTCTTCAATCTTTTTTTTTGTCTTTTTTGAGACAGGGTCTCACTATGCAGTTCAGGCTGGCCTTGAGCTCACTTTGTAGCTCAAGCTGGTCTCGAACTCACAACAATCCTCCTGCTTCAGCCTCCCGAGTGCTGGGATTACAGGCATGCACCACCACATCCACTCTCAATCGCTGCCGTCTCTGCCTGCTTGGGGGCGGGGCTGCCACCACTAGCTGGGGATTGACCCCAGTCTCTGTGTTCTGCCTAAGTAGGTGCTTTAGTCCCTGGGCTATCTGGTCAGCCTTTATTTGTCATATTTTGGATCGATAAAATGTATTGAGGAAAAGAAACTAACGTAGGCCCTTAGTAATACAGTATTGCAGGTGAGAGTTGTTTTGTAGTCCTATAGTCAACTCTCTGTTTTCCTGAGTCTGTGTCCATGGACTGTAAACGTGAAAAGAAATTCTTATTCCTATTAATGGGATAGGATGGCTATAGGGGATGGGGCTGTGTATTTTCCTCTTCAGACCCTGACTTTGAATACTAGATTACATTCCCTGTGTGGATGTCTGCTGGGCTAATCATCCACGTTCCCATTGACAGGAATACAGGTTTGTATCTGTGTTTTGCTGCTGTTAGCAACACTTCCATGAACTACTAACATATCAAACATATGTCTCCTGCTTTATATGTGAAAGAGCTTATTCTGAGTTATATGACTATTACTTCAGAGAGTTTGTAGTCTTAGTTCCAAATTTAGTGTGGGCAATTCGCTGATTGGTATTCTTTTGGAAGCTTCTCTATTTAATTCTGATGCAGATTCTCCAGGCATCTTGAATCCCATAGGGAGGCCTTTTCACAAATCAACCTACCCTGAGAATATCATAATAGCGGAGCTATATTCTGTCAACCAAGTCTAAAGGAGTCGCATCACTTCTCTGGCGCCCAGGGAATCTCAAGAGTCTCCCAGTGTCACTGAGATTGCTTGCTTTTCCTGAGACAGGATGTGAACTGCTCATAAAGCAGCTCTACCACACACACAGAGGCTTAACTTTCAAGCTAGTCTGTCTGGGCTCTTCCTCTAGTTTTTCTAGATGTAGAGGGTATATAATGGGCCAGAGGATCAGAAATTTGGCATCAGATTTTAAGTCTGGCATCTTACCATGAAATCTGGTACACAGAAAACAGACTTATTTTGTGTGGGCTTGCTATTACTAATTGTTGGTGAACAAACAATAATGCAGTAATTCAATTTTGGCTTTCATCTTCCTGTTCATATCTTTCTTGTTTACTTACGCACATAGCCTGCTGATAGCTGGCAAACTCACAAACAGAAAAGGAAAAGATGCTTGCTGTGACTATCCAAGAGTCACCTCTCTAATGAAGTCCTATTAGGACATGCTAGCTGTCCCTAGCTGGCCTTTGTTGGAAAGCAGTCATAAAGCAGAAATTAGCTAACATCAGTGTCTACTTCCTTCTCCTCTACCAAATTGTACTTCACCTGTTTCCATCCACAGACTCCTGGAAAAATAGAGTGGTGATGACAAGTCTGAGATGTCCCAAGTGGCTGTGTGACATTCCGCAATCTAAACTTTTTTCCATTTAAATAATGGATATAATTAGTATTAATTATTCCTGAGTCATAGTAATTTTTTAAACAATTAAATGAGATAGTTCCAGTGAGAACTTAGCAAAAGCACTGTTTAAACATTCAGGAAAGATTAGCTCCATACTTACATTTTATTTTTATTTTTTTGGTACTAGGAATCAAACTCAGGACTGGGCGCTTGCCAGGCAGGTGTTTATGCCATTGTCTCCGAGGCCCGTAGCTCCATACTTCTTATACTTAATGTAAACAATGTGTTTAGTTGCCACAGCTTGATGTGGAGGGACACTACTAGCATCTATTCTGTAATGTTCACATATGCTAATACATATCTGATCATCTATAGGACAACTCTCTGGTCCCCTAAAAATAACATAAAACATAAAAGTAAAAAAACTATCCTGTCCAAAATACTAATAATACTGAATTTGAGAAACCCTAGGTTAGCTGTTCTATATTATTATCTCTGTGGAAATGTTGCCTTTTAATCTGGATTAGCTTCACATAGACACAGATCTCAAGAAATGGGAAATATATAACTAACTATAGAATTCTTTCATCTTATTTTAACAGATAGTTTTGGTCAACTTGTACATATTGTTGATCTTAATCTCCTTTTTTATTTTAGAGAGGAGAAAAAAACAAATGTGAAGAACAAACAGAAATAAAACAATACAAATGATACAGAATCTCAAAACAATAATAGAAAATTAACAATGATTGTTATATTACATGTTACTATCATCAAGTTTGTTGCTCAGATTATCAGATATAGGTAACCAATTACACTCCTGACCAAACAATTACACTCCTTATTGTCATATGTTCTAACTTCTCTATACAAAAAGAATTTAGGATTCCACAGAAATATTAATGGACTTTATTTCTTTAATATTTTAATTTCTTTAATTTTTAAGAGTAAAGAGAATATTTCTTAATCTACTGAGTCCTAATACTTAACCTTTTAAAGAAAATAATATTTATATTTTTTGCCTTGTAAAAGAAATGTGACATAAATTTACTACCTAGAGAATTGAAATTTCTCATTATTCTTTTCCTCTGTGATTCATCTTATATCATTCAGTTATAACTGACTCAATAATTGGTTCATCTTATTGAGACTGACAAGCTGTTTAAGACCTTGAAATCAATTCATATTTCTCAAGCAACATCTATTCATCCAAAGCATTCCAGACCTAGAGAGAGGGAGAAATGAAACTGGTCATTATGAACATGGCTCCAGTCTAGGGAGAAGATGGAGAATATATAATGAATTCCAAGTATGGTAAGTATATTATTTAAAAAAATAATTTTATTGAAAAACAAAAACCAATGAGATAGTTTCACAACTTAGTACTAACACATTTTCAATAATTAATACATTGCATACTGTTGTCCTAGTGCTTATTCATTGTACAAGATGCAGACATGATATCCTGTCTCAAACACTATTAGAACAAACCTTTATATTCATTGAATTAAGAGAATGGAGCTATATATCTATCCTAATATTTTGAGTATACAGATACAAAATGGTTGTTCATTTCTATCCCACTATTTTGGTTAATTTTGCTAGAGAAGGGCATTCCATTGTTGTCTAAATACTGTAAGTGCATGAATTCAGCAAAATATCTCAATATAGTTGAGTAGTCCGTAAGAGTGACAATGTCCAAAGTTGTTGACTTGAGCCTTTCACATCTCAGCATATTACTATGGCTTTACTGTTTATACTTACTTTTCATACTTTTCTGCTGGATGGTTAAGACCAAGATAAAGCAAGAACTATACAACAAGAAATGTAACTTTTGTATCTGATAAGGTCAGTCAAATCCCCTCAGGATTTATCCTAAAACCCTGTACCGTAGTTTGTAGATCCTTTGTCAGTGTGGGCCATGTGGATGAGTCATGGCCATTGCTTGACCAATTTGTTCTCTATGAAAGCCCGAGAGAATGTTTTCTTTCCATGTGACTCTCCTTAGGCACACTTTACAACACTGATCATTTTTCTCTGTGGCCCGATAATCTCCTTGATCAGAAAATGTGGGACACAACTGAATTATATGATATTATAGTATAGGTTCTCTTATGTGCTGAGTCTTCACTGACCTTGAAAGGCTAGGGAAAAAATGTTGCCTGTCTTGCATCTCTTCTTTTTCTCTAATTTTTGGTCTGTAAACTTAGGTTGGTTACCCTCCAGAAAAGAGGCTTATTACTATTACTCTATAACATGGGCAGTTGAGCTTAACTTCACTATCTGTCTGGATATGAAGCATCTTAGATGTAACATGGAATGGGTACTTTTCATCAAGTATTGATATGTTAAACTTTGAGTTCCCACAGAATATGAAGGAAAAAAGATTAAAAAGATAAAAAATATTAAAAAATAAGAATAAGCATTTACATAATTTTACACAGAAATTTAGAAATCTAACAATATACAGCCTTATAGCAGGATGGTCTTGTGACTTTTTTGTCTCTTGTTTTCATTTATTACCCTTTTTCTAAAAAAAAAAAAAAACAAGCATTTACTTGCAAGACAGTATGGCAGTAATTGGTATGTCATAACAAACACTATGTAATTAGAAGATGAGAATGACAGGCATTCCAAGCAAGATCCTACCATTACACATTGCTTTCTTCAGTGCAGTTGTTTAGTTCACAGGTATCAGCATATGTAGTTAATCAGGGTGAGAATCCTATGAATTAACTGCTAGTTTGAAAAATACGCTGAAGATTCTCAGGACCATTGCTTTACTCATCTTCTTCATATAAATGTATGACTTTGCCCCTGTCACGTTACCTAGCTTTTCTCATTTTCCCTCTCTTCATTGTCTAATCCTCAAGTTCTCACTTTCCTTTTAATTGTGTTATGCCTTTCTATTTTTATTTCTTCCTTTGAGTTCTTATACTAGGGAAACTATATGATATTTACACATGTGGGTCTGGTTTATTTCACTTATGAGTATATCTTCAAGTGGCATCCACTTATATATAAAGGCTTTGAGTTTATCATTCTTTATAGTTGAGTAATACTCCATTGTATAAAAGTACCACATCGTTTTCATCCATTCCTTAGGTGATGGGTATCTTGGTTGTTACCAAAGCTTGGCTATCACAAGTTGTGCTGCTATTAACATAGGTATGCATATATTACTATGATATGACATTTTCAGTTCCTCTGGGAAAATTCCCAGTAGGGGGATAGTTGGCTTGAATGAAATTTCCAGTCCCAGTTTTTTAAGGAGCCTCCATACTGATTTCCAGCAGTGGAGAAGGGTTCTGTTTTCCCCACAGCCTCTCCAACATTTGTTGTTGGATGATTTCTTTGTGATAGCCATTACTTCTGGGGTGAGATGTTATCTCAGTGTTGTTTTAATTTGCATTTCATGGATGGCTAATGATGTGGAGCACTTTTCATATGTTTATTTGCTTCTCTAATTTCATCCTCTGAGAAATGTGTATTCATCTCAGATGCCCATTTATGGATTAGTCTTAAGTTTTGGGGTTGTAATGTTTTTATTTTATTTTTGGGGGGGACCTGAGACTGAACTCAGGTCCTTGTGTATGCCAGGGAAGCACTTACTCCCCTGATCCATCTCCCCAACTCTCCATTTTTTAGATCTTTATAAATTCTAGAGAGCAGACCTTTGTCTGAGTGCTTATTAGTCAAAATTTTTTTGAAATTTGTGAGTTGTCTTTTCGCTTTGTTGATAATTTCTTTTGACAATCAAAAACTTCTCAATAAGAGGAGGTCTCAGTTCTTAATTCTTTCAAGTGTTACCCGGTGATGTGATTTTTGTTCATGAACTCTTCACCTACCCCAGAAATTTAGTATTTCTGTTTTAATGTTTAGATCTTTAATACATTTTGACTTTACCTTAGTGCATGGTGATAGGCCTGGGCCAAGTTTTAGTTTTCAGCATATAGAGAGCCAGTTTTCCCCGCACCATTTGTTAAAGAGGCTATCTTTCCTGCAGTAAGCATGTTTGGCCCCTTTGTAGAAGATAAGGTGGCTCATTGTGTTTGTAGAGGCTTCAGCTCTTCTAGTCTATTCTATTCATCCTTAGGTATATTTTGTTGCCAGTACCAGATTTATTTTATCATAAGTAGCTATGTACTTTAATTTCAAGTCAGGAATTGTAATGTCTCCTGCATTGTCTTTGTTGCCCAGGATAGTCTTTCTCTTCTACGTCTTTTCTGGTTCCAAGTAAAATTTAGGAATTATTTCTCTAGGTCTGTGAGGTATGTTGGTGATAGTTTCATATGGATTAATTAAATATGTACAGCAATTTTATGAGCATGGCCATCATCACAATGTTAGTTTTTCCTATCCAGGAGCATGGAATGTCTTTCCATTTTCTGAAATCCTCTATGATCACTTTTTTCATAGTACTGTAACTTTCTTTGAAAAGATCTTTGACTTCTTTGGTTAAGTGAATTCCAAAGTATTTTATTTTCTATGGTGCTATTGTGAAAGGTAGTGTTTCTCTAATTTCCCTCTCAGTGTAGAGGAATACTATTGACTTTTGGGTATTGAGATTGTATCCTGCTATGCTGTTGAATTTGTATATCATTTCTAGTAGCTTCTTGGTGAAGTTTTTAGGGACTTCCAAATAAAGTATCCTGTCATCTGCAAATAATGATAATTTAACTTCTTCGTTATCTATTCTTATTCCTTTTATTTCTTTCTTTTGTCTATTGGCTCTAGCTAATGATTCCAGAACTATATTGAATAGGAGTGATGATAGAAGACATCCTTGTCTTGTAACAGATCTTAGAGTAAAATATTTCAATTTTTCTCTATTTAGAATTATGTTAGCTGCTGGATTGTCATAGATGGCTTTTATCAGATTTAAGAAGAGGCCTTCTATTCCAATTTTCTGTAGGACTTAGAAAATTAATGAGTACTAGACTTTGTCAAAAGCCTTTTCTGTATCAATTGAGATGATCATGTGGTTTTTATTTTTGGCTCTATTGATATAGTGTATCACATTCATAGATTTGTGTATATTGAACCATCCTTGAATCCCTGGGATGAATCCTACTTGGTCGTGTTATATAATCATCTTGATGATTTAATGTATTCTATTTGCTAGGATTTTATTGAGGATTTTTGCATCTATGTTCATGAGGGAGATTGGCCTGTAGTTTTCTTTTTTAGTTGAATCTTTCCCTGGTTTTGGTATTAGTATAATATTTCCTTTCAGGGATGACTTTGACAGGATTGTTTTCTTTTCAATTACATTGAAGAATTTCAGGAGTATAGGAGTTATAACTTCCATAAATGTCTTATAGAATTCTGCTGTGAATCCATCAGGACCTCGACTTTTCTTTGTGTGTTTTTTTTAAATTACAGTTCATATTTCATTGGCATTTATTGGGTTATTGAAAGTTGTTATGTCATCTTGATTCAGTTTTGGATATTTTGTACCTTTCCAGGAATCTGTCTATTTCTTTTGTGTCTTCTATTATGTGAGAGTAAACATTCTTGAAGTAGCTATTGACAATCTTCTGAATTTCCACTGGGTCTGTGGTAATTGCATCCTTTTCATTCCTTATTCCTTATATTTGAATTTTTTCTTTGCTCTTTTTTATGAGGTTAGCTAGGGGCTTATTGACTTTATTTTATCTTTCAAAGAACCAGTTTTTTGAATCATTAATTCTTTGAACTGTTTTCTTCATCTCAAATGAATTAATTTCTGCTCTAATCTTTATGATTTCTTCCTAGCTTTGGGCTCTGGGTTTGGTTTGCTCTTCCTTTTTAGATATTGGAGGTGCAACATTAGGATGTTTATTTGTTTCCATGCTGTTTTCCTAATGTGTGAGTTTATAGCTATAAATTTCCCTCTGAGAACTTCTTTCATTGCATTCCATAAGTTCCAATAAGTTGTACTTGAATTTTCATTGAATTGTAGATTTTGTTCAATTTCTTGTTTAGTTTCTTCTGTGACCCATTCTTTGCTGAGTAGGGTGTTGTTTACTTTCCATGTATTTATGTTTTTTTTCTGGTTTCTTTTGTCATTTATTTCCAGTTTCATTGCACTGTTTCAGATAATATGCATGGGATAATTTGTGTTTCCTTGTATATATTTAAGCATGACTTATGGTCTAGTGTGTGAGATATTTTAGAAATAGATCATATACTTTAGAAAGTGATCCATGTGCAGCTGAAAAAATGTGTATTCAGCTGTTTTTGGATAGAACACTTTGTATATGTCCACAATGTCCATTTGTTCCAAGCTCTGGTTCAGTTCTGCTACTTCTTTGCTAATTTTTTTGTCTGCTTGACCTGTCTCTGGGATAAGTGGGTGTTAAGGTCTCCTGTTAAAACTGTGGTTTTAGATATTAGATTTTTTGTGTCCATTAAGATTTGTCTTACACAGTTTGGTGTTCCCGTGTTTGGTGTGTAAATATTTATGAATGTTATCTCTTCCTCTTGAATTTTTCCCCAAACTAGTACATATTTCTTTTGAACATTCCTGGTTTGAAATTGAGACTGTCTGAGAACAGGATTGCTTCTCCTACTTTTTTCTGAGGTGCTGGGGTGTGCAGTATTGTTTTCTATCCTTTGACTTTCAGCCTATGAATTTCTTTGTGAGTTACATGTGTTTCCTGTATAAAGCAGAGAGTTGGACTTTGTTTCCTAATCCACTGTGCCAGTCTGTTTCTTTTAATTGGTGAATTGAGTCCATTTACATTAATAGTTAGAATTGAGATAATCGACATGTTCTTTACCTGTGGTTGTTTACCACTTTTTCCCGCGTTTAATTGTTTGCCATATTTAATGGGTTTCTTCTGTTCTCATTTATGGAGTTCTGATCATTTTTGTCCCTCTGGAGAACATCCTTATTAGTCTGTGTAGGGTTGGATTTGTCATTATGAAATTCTTTAGTTGTGCTTTGTCATGGAAGTATTTTACTTCTCCATAAAACTTGGAGAGTTTTGCAGCATATAATATCTGGGCTAGAATTTGTTTTCATAGAGGATTTGAAGTACTCTGCTCCATCTCTTCTTGCCTTCATGGTTTGTGAAGCCTGCCATTATTCTGATGGGTTTTCCTTTAAATGTGGCCTGTTTCTTTTCTCTAGTGGCTTTCAGTACATTGTTCTTGTGCTGGATTTCTGGTATCTTGACTATTATATGTCTCAGTGTGTTTTTAATTGGGTTGAAGTTACTTGGCATTCTGTATGCTCTGGTTACCTGAATGTCAGATTGTTTCCTCATATTTGGAAAGGTTTCTGCTATTACTTCTGCCCATATTCTCTTCATATTATTTGTATTGACTCCTTCTTTCTCATTGATGCCTATTAGTCTCATGTTGTTCATCTTTGCATCATCTTGCAGGTGATGAATTATTTTTTCCTACATCCATTTTTAAGAGTTCTTTTCTTACCTTTTCACTAGCTGCAATGGTTTCTTGAAGATCTGAAACTCTAAAACTTTATCTTCACTTTAACTGAAACTGTTTTTCAAGCTTGTGATTGAGATTTTTAAGTTCCTCTATATTTCTTTGGCTCTGCTTCATGCGATCTATTTCTTTCCTATACTGCTTATTCAAGGGATCCGTCGTTTTTCTAATCTCCTCTATTTCTTTTCATCTATGTCTTCTTGAGAAACAGTTATTAAATTTTTTACTGCGGAGTGTTTCTGATCTGATTTCTTCTATATGTTTCTGTGTTTTATGCTTTACTTCAGATGCTATTAATTCAGAGATTTCTTTTTTTTTTATTTCAGAGGTTATTTCTGATCTGAGTTCTTCTGCACCTTTCTGTAGTTGTTTCTTTACTTCATAGGCTATTTTTTCAGACATTTAATTGTGTGATTCCCAATGTTCTTTACACTTGTTCTGGGTGGGCTCAAGGCCAGAGATTGCCTTTTGCTCCTTGTCTTTATCATTTCGTGTAGCATCGACCTCTGATCTTCGGTATAGAGCTTTAGTGACATAACTTTAGTACCTACTGAAGTTCGGGTGCAGATCTACTAAGACCGAGTTCATCCAGTTGTGCCTGGCTTGGGTCTGGCTGCTGTGCTCAGCTCTTTCCTGCTGCAGTCCTTGGAAGTAAACCTGTTGTACCCCTCTGGCAAGTTATCCTCCTCCGGATTAGTTTGGTGGTTCTGGCCCCTATTCTCTCTGCATGGACTCCAGCTGCAGAGTTTCACCCAAGGCCTGTATGCCAGACCTAGACTGGGTCTGGATGGGTCCAGGAGGCTCAGGGAAGCATGTGAGCACTCCCACACACTGGCCAGGCCTGAGCTTGGGCTGGATGGGAGGATTGGAGGGTTCCAGAGAGAGCATGACCTGAACGGGCCCAAGAACTCAGCAGAAGTTCTCACTGACCAAGTATGGTAAGTATTATAAGAGAGGGCAGACAACAAGATTTAATGGAATCCTAAAGGTGCTGGGATACTTATTGAGGAAGAATCACTTAAACTCATGGCATGAAGGATGCTTCAGTTACTTTGTGGTTATATAGTTTAGAGCCCAGAGGAGGAAACCCACTGATTTGTACAAACATCCAGCTCTGTTCAAGTTTAGATAACATTTTAGGTCTAATAAAAAAATCATTGTACTATATTAGCTCTTCCTTGAAAAGCAAAATTTACAGCCTGACAGAATTGCTAATTATGTGCCCCCTTCTGCCTTTCAAAGTCTTCAAATGCTAGTTAAGTATCTTACATCTCCTTTCTAATAGGCTCCTTGTTTTACTTATTTTATTTAGCATAAATTAAAGCTAATGCAATCCCATTTTTAATAGCTCACTTTCAAAATCTGTTGATATGCCATTTGGTATGAATCATCTTAAATGTCCTCCCTCATGGGCAAGACCCATCTGTCAAGATCTAAAAAATGCTATTTCCTGTTTATGGGAGACATCTTGGTGGAGCTGCGTGCCCTGTCAAGGAGAATGCATGCTAACAGCGCAGTGTGCTGCGATCTCATCTCTCTGAATATTCAGAAGAAACACAAATCTTATGGGTCTAAAGCCTGTAACAAAGAGCAGTTTTCCTAGTTTGCCCCGCAAGTGAGCTTTTCCATGAGTGTAGAATTGTTAGCTTTAATAAATGAAACTATACACAAAATTATTTTTAGTATAAATATGTCTTATGTATGGTGTATACTTATATTAAACTATCACCTATGAAAACTTTTTGTTTACAAAGCATCATAGAACGTTAGAAAAGCTTTTGTTTATTTATTCATCTCCCTCATTTATTTGCTGACATGTCATTTCTCAGTGATCCTCTCCTGATCACCCTATGTAGTATGGAATGGTTTCTGTTTCTCTTCCATGCTTTTGTTCTCTTTATAGAATTTATAATCAAAATATTTATATGTTTTACTTATTGATTATCTTCCTTTCTAGAACATAAACTCCTTCAAGTTATGGAGTTTGGTTTATTTTATTCAGTACAGTATCCCTAGCACCTATAGTAGGCCCTGACACAGAGCAGTTATATAGTAAGGTGCTATTGCAATCATCCATCTATCCATTTATTTATTATTCATTCATTTGTTTGTAACTATTGTGCTTAGAAGTATAGAATTTAGAGACTGGCTTGAATTTGAATTCAGGTTCTATGAAGTATCTGTTGTGATGTCAGATGAGTTGTATCAATTTTTGTTTACCACTTTAGTTTCCTCCTTTGTAAAATGAGTATAAAAATAATGTCTCTGGGACAGATATGCTAGGAAAAAGATAATGTCCATGAAATCTCTAGAATAGTGACTAGAATACAGTAAGCATTCTTATTACATTTAACAAATATTTGTTAACCATTCTTTTTATCTTCCAGAATGTTCTGCCAGGGGGGAGGGTCATAGTGAGTAATGGATGATTATTGCCATTAAAGAGTTGATGAACTAATGAGCAAATAAGCAAACAATTGTCAGAGACAGTAGCAAATACTACAGAAGAGGGAGAAAAATAATCTATGGGAGCATTTGGAGGACAGGTGATCAAGAGCTGATCTGGGGAAAGAGTGCTAGGCAATGTGTAGGGTAGAAGTATTCCAAGAGGAAGGAATAGTGAATACTGGAGCTCAGGGGCAGAAAAAAAACATATGGCTTCTGTGCTGCAAAGAGAAAGTAAGCCAGTGTGACTGGCTTACGGAGAGAAGCATGAGAATGAGGAGGTGACAGAGGAGCTTGGGGTGACTGACAGGTGAGATGCTGGAGGTTTGCCAAGGAGTTTAGGCCACTTCTGGAGTACAGAAGAGCAGTGAGGCCAAGCTGTGTTCTGGGGAGATCCCTCCACCTGTAGCAGGAGTCTAAATTTTAGGTACTTAAACTAATATTAGATGACAGGAAGACAGTAAGGAGGCTTGGGTAATCTTTTTATTTTTATTTTTATTTTTTTGTATTTTAGGGAAGGGTCTACAGGGTGTACACGGTCTCACTACTAGATTGGATTCAGAGAGATCCGCCTGTTTACAGCCTCCCAGGAGCTGGGATTACAGGCATGCGCCACCTTGCCCAGTTTCAATTACTGCCTCAGTGTGCCCCGGGGGTGAGGCCAGCACAGCAGGTCTGGGGATTAGACTCTGAACCCCTGAGTCTGCTTGCAGGCTTTTTGAATTCACTGAGCTATTTGGCCAGATCTTCCAAATAAAACACAGTGGAGTTGTGGGAATGGGAAGAAGTGGCTTAGTCAGATGTAATTAGAAAACAGAATAGAAGGGATTTGAAGATGGGAATCCTTAGATTCCATGACTTTCATAGAATCTCTGTTTCCTGTAGGCTTTTTCTTGTAATACCATTGTCTAATTTTGCTACAGGTATAATGCTGACAGTATAATAGGTTAGGAAATACTATGTTATCTTAGATTTACTGGAAGAAGTTGTATGCAATTGTTATTATCTCTCTTACAAATGTTTGGTAAAATTCAAGAATACTATGAACTTGTCTCATCTTAGAGTTTTGTTTGCAAACTGGTTTATTTAGGTTACTTACTCCTTTTTGTGTGAACTTTGATATTGGTGCTTTTCAAATCATTTTTATATTTTACTTAACTTTTCAATTTTAGACTTTTGTTTTCTGTAATATGGGCATTTCCTGTAATACATATTCCTATAAACAGCCTAAGTTTGCAGATCAAAAATTGTAGAAATGGAAAGCCTTCAAGGTCAGCCAACATTTTGTCCCTAGCCTTTCAAGGTCAGTGAAGGCTCAGGACATAGGAGTACCTGTACTGTAACATCATGGAACTCAGTTGTGCCCCAAATTTTCTGATCAAGGAGATTGTGGAGCCACAGAGGAATGTGATTGATGATGTAGAATGTGCCTAAGGAGAGTCACATGGATAGAAAACTTTCTCAAAGGCTTTCACAGATAGTAAATTGGTCAAGTAATGGCCATGTCTTATCCATGTGGCTGACACTGACAAAGGATCTACAGAGTGAGGTACAGGGTTACAGGATAAACCCTGAGGGGACTTGACTGACTTCATCTCATACTAAAGTTACATTTCTTGTTATATAGGTCTTACTTTATCTTGGTCTTAACCATCCAGAGGAAAAGAATAAAAATGAGGTGTATAAAGTAAAACTATAATAATATGCTGAGCTTTAAAAGGCTCTAGTCAATAACTTCTGTGGATAACCCATTACTACTGTGGATTGCTGGACTGTGTTGGAGTGTTTCACTGAATTCAAGCACCTAGAATAATTGAACGCCAATAGAATACCCATCTCTGACAGGACTAAACAAAAAAAGGGGATACAATGCAAGGACCATTCTGTATTTGTATATACAAAACAGTTAGTATAAATATACAGCTACTTTTGCATAATTCTATGAGAAGAAAGATTTGCACTAATAGTGTTTGGACAGGATATCCTGTCTGCTTCTTGTACTATGGATTACCACTAGGAAGATAACAATGTAAAAAGTGTTCATTATTGAATCTGTAGTATAAATCATCATTAAAAAAGATAGGTATATAGTTACATTCTCTTAATGCAATGAATAGTAGGATCTGCTCTAATAGTGTTTGTAAATAGAATATCATGTCTGCACCTTGTACAACAAATAATACTAAGAAAAGAATATTCAATGTATTAATTATTGAATCTATTCTACTAATTTGATTTGAAACTGTCTCATTGCTATTTGTTCTTCAAAAATTATGGAAAAAATGTTTCAACTGCTTCTCACAATTCTGGTGTATTTTCATTTTGATTTAGGTAATAGAATATTTTCTAAATTCTTTTGATGTATTCTGTAATTCATGAGTTATTTAGACTGTTAATTTGCAAATATTTGGAAATTTTATGTTACCTTTCTATTACTGATGTCTTTTGTATTATTACTGTGGCAGAGAATAAGCTTTATGCAACTTGAAAAAATTTGAGTTTATTAATACTTTGCAACTCTGATTATGGTCTGTCTTGTAAATGTACTCTGTAAACTTATAAATAATGCAGTCAACAGATTTTGAGTAGAACATTGTACAGATATTAAGTCAAATCAGTTCCAAGTTTTTCTAGCACTTCATATTTGCTAATTTTCTGTGTAAGTTCTATCCATCATAGAGAGCAGCATATTGACATTTCTATTACTGGTGAATTATCTATATCTATCTTCAGTTTTGTCAATTTTTCCTTTTGGCTTTTCAGTTTTTGTGTTGGGTGACTATATGTATGTAATTACTCTGTCTTCATGATGAATTGATCTTCCCATTGTTATGAAAATGTTCTTTTTTGTTTCTAATACTTTTTTTGTCTTATAGTCTGTGTTTTCTGGTGTTAGTCCAGCCACCCTAGAACATTGGAAATAAAGTCATTATAACTTTCCTATCCTCGTCTTCTATTTCTAAAATCTATGATGATCCTTGCTTTCTGTTGGTTAAGGTTGCTGCTGCTCTTGCTTCTCTGCATACCTAATAAGTTTTTGTTGTATGCCAGACAGGAATTCATTTTAAATTTTGCCTTGTAGATTGGAAGACTTTTTTTTTTTTTTTTACTATTTTAAGAATTTTCATCAACATAGTGCTTGGCTGATGTTACATTACTTAGAAATAGTTTGGTCCTTCTGGGCCTTGAGTTTATGCTTTGCCACACAACCAAGAGCAGCATTCCCTCTGAGTCTCATGTTCCTCTACTACTGAGGCAGGGCTTTTCTGACTACACGGCTCAGGGTGGCTTTATGTGTAGATCCCCATGCGGCCTGGTGGGAGCAGACACTCTTCCCAGTCTTGTGTGAGCCCTGGTATTGTTCCCACTTATCCTTCTAAATGATTCTTTCCACAGTCTTAGCTGTTTCCTTTACACTTCATGCACTGATCAGAACTCAGAACTCTGCTGGAAAACCCAAGGGTGACTGTACATCTCTGAAATTCTTTCTCTGTGCAGCTTTCTCATTTGTGGTGCTCTGCTCCTTCCCCCCAAAAAATCTTTTTCTTAGATTCTTGGATCTATTTCCTCAACTTGTGGAGGTGCCTCTACTGTTTGTGCTGTATCTTTCCTGCCACCATCTGCAGCTGTCTTTACAGGAAACAGTGACAATCATAGGGTCCCCTCACTTTTCCCTACCTTTCAGGGAAGACTATCTTTTGTTGTCTGACATACACTGCTTTAAAAACCACTGATCCATCCATATATTTGGTCTTTTGGGGGTGATGCTATTTCAGGCAGAAGGTTCATCTGGCCCTTGTTATTCCATCACGGAGAGAAATAGAAATCATTCTGATATTATTTTGAACCTTAGAAATTGTTATTTTGCTCATAAGTATTTTTAGTATACTATAAGATAAATGTCTTAAAACAAGTAACTTTAAAATAAATAACCAAGGACCGGGGAAATGGCTCAATGGAATAAGTGCTACCCTGGCAAGTGCAAGGGCCTGAGTTCAAGCCCTGGTTTGGCCAAAAGAAACAAAAAACAAAAAATAAAATAAATAACCAGGTTCAGGTATCAGGTATTTAGCAAGAAACAGTAAATGAGATTTGGAGGAACTACTTTTGTCTTTTTTCAACAACTCATTTTTGCAGGCACAATCTCATGAGCACCCTCCGAGGGCCACACACCCAGTTTCTGACCACCTTTCACTAGTTCCACCTTTTAAATGTACCACCATTTCCCGACATCACTGCACTGAGGACCAGGCTTCCTATATGTGAACCTGCGGGAAAGCATGCAAACGTAGCATTGCAATATATATTAAAAATATATAACCACAATATCATTAGTTCTTTAAGAATTTATAAATATGCTATTAAATTATTTCGTAAATATGACTTTATTTTAGTCATTCGTTTGCTTGACTCAAGACCCAAAAAATAGGCTCACACTTGGGTTTTGGTTCATGTGACATCCTGATTGTAGGTTACTCTTCCAGATCCCTGTTCCTGCTCCATCTCCTCCTATCTCTTTGTGTTGAATTAAGGAGGGAAACAGTCTTTGTTTTTTAACATTTACCACCCTGCTAATTTTCCTGACTAAATCCTCAGATTTCTCTGTGATATTTCCTACCAATTACTAAAGGATCTAGAGACTGATTGGGACTGGGGCTGAGGCTGCTCTTTGATGTGTTTTATACTGTGATTAATTTCTGGCAACATAGGAAACATCCTACCAGAGGCGCCTCTAGACTCCACTCTCTGAGGTTGCCTTCATTTCTTTATTTTTTATTTTATGTATTTGGTACAGGTTGGCTTGAACTCATCCTGTCTGACTGCCTCAGCCTCCCTTGTGCTGGGATTACAGATGTGGGCCACCATTTTAATGGATTTTTATAGTATGTTTTATTCTAGATATTCTCTGATTGTTTCACTGATCACTTGGGGACTGTTATCAATGGCTTGTATTGCTTGATGGCCCAGAACTACTTAAGATTAAGGTAACAAAAAAGTCTGCCAAGAGATCTCTGTGTGGGATGAAACTTTCCTTTAGGGAAAGAAGGGCCCAAGACAATCACTTTCTGTGAGGCCCTCCCTCAGTCTGGAGCTCCCCAGGTCCCACTTTCAACTACAGACTTTATTATTTATTCATGTAATTTTATTTGTGTGTATTTGGTACAGGGACTCGCTGTGCAGCTTGGACTCATAGTGATCCTCTTGTTTTCAGCCTCCCCAGGTCAGGGATTACAGGCAAGCACCACCACACCTGCTCTTGGTTCAGCGTGCCTGGTGCCACATGTGGTGCCAGGGGTCAAACCCTCCCCCCTGCACTTGTGTAAAGCAGGGACTTAGTCCACTGCGATATCTCACTGGCCCCAACTTTAGACTTTTTAAGAGTATCTGTCCTAATTGTTGTTTTCCACTTCTGAGAAAACAAGCCTGAATCTTCAGTAAAAATGATTTATCATTTCACTTATTTCTTCTAATTTTCCCTTTTTTAGCTATTATCTTTTTACTAAATTCTATTGTTACTAAGCAATTATAAAGCTAACATCTAGAATTCTGCTCCAGACTCTATCTTTCATTGGTTCTGAGGTGCTAAATATGAAAGGAACTTAGCCTGTGCAGACCTTTTCCTTATATATGAAATGTATGCCCACACCTAGATTATTAACATCATTTTCATCTTTAAAAGTCTATGATTCTAAATAAAATTTGTAAGGTATAAGTAAGAGAGATTCTCCACCATAGATATGCACTCCACAAAGACATTTGATAGGTATCCTTGTTCTGTCCTGCCACCCCAACTTTCCTCTTGAATTCTAAGCTTCCTGTTAAATTAGAACTTCTCATTCTCTTCACAACCATGTTCTCTTTTCATCAGCCCATTTCCTGCTTCCTGAAGATTCCATTCTGTCAAATGAATTCCAAGGCTAGATCCTGATGAGTTATTTTCAAAGCTTCTTACCAAGGAGAGGTTTTTACGTTCTTGGAATTTGCATAAAATTTTGCTCATAGACTTTCATCATATCTCATATATTCCACATTGCATATATGGTTCTTGTGAATAAAGCACATCACCACTTATAACTCAAAATGTCTTGGAAGCCAATGAGATTAACATTTCTATTTTATGTTTTACTTTTCCCCCAACCTATACCATACTGCATAGTTGTATATAGTTGTGTTTGAAACATGATTACAATCCATTATGCAACTAGAGACTGTATTGATTATTGAAATAAATCAGATTCACATGTACAAACATTGTATTGTCTTGCTAATGTGAGAACCTGAAAGAGTAAAAAAAATATTAAAGTACAATAGATACTGTGAAAGGGAAAGAATTTGTTCAATGGGAAGTAGAAACTGGAATGAGAAAAAGGACAAAAGAGGGAAGTGAAAAAGATATATTTTTTGCAAACATAATTTGGATAATTATACTACCACTCTCTGCTGGTCTTTTGAAAGGAGTAGTTAAAGCTCAAAGTTCTTTTCCTTTTTTATTTTAATATCTTATAAATTTTGCTGTTCATCCAATTTTGCACATTTATATCTGGTAACATAAACTAATTTGAAGATAACATCATGCAATATGGCAACCATCATTGAATTCTTATTACCTTGTTTAGTAAAGTTTTGTTTTTATGTAGGTCAGTATGTGTGTGCATGCATGCATGCATGCGTGTGTGTGTGTGTGTGTGTGTGTGTGTGTAGGGTCTCACTACCTTGCTCTGACTTGTAGTGATCCTTCTGTTTTCTGTCTCCCTATTGCTGGGATTATAGTTGTGTGCCACAATGCCCAGACTTGTTTAGTGAAATTTTGTATCATTTCCAATTCTTTAAAAAAATACTATTTTGTATTCTTAAAAAAAAACACAATTAACTGGAAAACAAATGAAGCCATTAACAGAAAAAAATAATAAATGAGCAAATGCTTTTGGGTATCATATAGAGGAACCTTGCAAAAAACGAAAACCAAAACCTTTCAAAGCATCTTTAACTTACAAGAAGAAAGCAGTGAGTAGGAATGAGAAAATCTAGGCAGGAAAAAATAAATCTGGATTCCCAGAGGTTCTCTTCATTTACTTCTCAGAGTTTTAAGAGAAAGCACTGAGATTCAAATTCATGGCCAGATGGAATCCAGGTGTCAGTTCTAGGGTGACTTGTGGTGGGTTAAAGTGACATTCTCTTTTGTTAGAAGTCCACAAAACTGTAGAGCAGGTCAGACTGAACTCTTGAGAGATCATGCATTCTGTATTTGCTTTCCCCCCCCCATCTTCATAAGTTTTATTGTAAATTATTTTTCATGCCTCTGGGCTCTGTTTATTTTTCTCAAGCTTATTCCAATAACATATAGCCCAAAGAAAAAGAACAAACTCTAAACTTCCCAGTGTTAAATTTTACAAAATGACCAAGATACTACATTCAAATAAGTAAGTCCCCCTAAAATCAATCAGTTATAGTGGATGGACAGGAATTTTATGAATCTCATCTTTAAGCAAATAGTGTAATAGACTAAAAATGCCAATAAATTAACTTTTAACAGTTTTAATTAAGAGGAGAGTGATAGTCAGATAAACACTTAGATCCCCTACATTACCTAGTGATTCAGAATAGATATGACTTCTTCTGGGCATCGTTTGATTTGCCTTGGAAGTTCTGGCTCAAAACAGTGGGGGCCAAGTCAACCTGAGGCTGGAATCGAATGATATTTTTAGCATCTGTACACACAGCAGACAGAGAAAGTAAACAATCTCCAGAAGAGAAATCACACTACATTTTGGCTTGGACATCAGTGGTCTCATAATAGCAGCATCCCTCACACAGAACTTTGTTTTAGTGGCTGATATTAAGAAATATTGTTATTTGCAATATAATACTCAGGGCTGTCAAATTCACACATAAATGCTCTTTGGAATGAAAATGATGTCTTTATGACATCAATTCAGCAGGACGAAAGTTCATAAATTTGTATTAGGAATATCAAGGCCACATTACATTTCAAGAAGAAATCCAGTTACTGAAAAAATGTAGACACAGATTCTAATAAATGTTTAGCTACAAGCAAGTGAGAATTTTCTAGAAATCAGTGTGGGGTATGGCTCATATTTTGAAAAAGTAAGAACTTCAAAGAGGTCTGATTCAATATTTATGATTAAAATGATTGGTTAAGCAGCCAAAATGACAATGAGGCTTAATTACTTCCATGTAGACATTTAACGCTCATCATGGACTAAACTAGGTACACTCTGAGGTCTGAGAAAAAGGGGTTTCTATTATCAAGGGAATTTAACTTGTGCTTAGGAAAAAAGAATGAAGTGTAATATCATCTAAATAAAATAAGCACTACTTGTAGGAGAACGTTGAAGTAAACCAAGAAAGTCAAAATCCAAACCAATCATTTTGTTGCAAGAGTAAAACAAGTAGAACTGAAGTCTCAATGCTAAATCAAGAAAGTCACTGGGCATCAGGTTTCTTTGTGGATATAGTTTTGGGGTTGAGTATATCCATCAGGAAAAGCAGGCAGAGCAGGTGAGAGGTAACAGGTATTTGACACTAAGCCTTTTTAGTCGGCAGTGTTTTTAAAAATAGGTATTTCTTTAAAAGGGTCAAAAAGAGGATCCAGCAGGAAAATATTGACTCCAACTCTGTAAGTTCTGCTTCTGAAAAATTCTGAAGGCAGAGGGCAGAGCACTTTCTTACAAGCATTCTATTCCTTTTCTTCATTGTTGAGTCCAGACAGTCAGAAACTAGGGCAGGTATTCATTGGAACTGCGTGTAATCAGAACTGGAGTTTGAAATGAAAAAATTGGAAAATGGGTAGAATATACAGCACAATTGCTCTGGGAATAAAGTAAAAGCATGTTGTTGTTTCCAAGACTAGGACTCTACCTATGGTATCACTTTGTCATTCCCACTCCAGAGCCAAAGGACCAAAAAGGAGCCTGCATAAAAAGCCTTCTGCCCCCTTTACCAGTTGCACATTTTGCTCCTAAAGGACAGGACTCATAAGTGCTGTAGAGCTATTCAGTATTTGTTTTTGTGGCTATGTCACTGGCCAGTATGATCCTTGTTCAGTGATCATGGAAATTAAAAACTGAGGCAACACTATGAATTTATAGGCAGAAGGGCTGTGTGTGTGTGTGTGTGTGTGTGTGTGTGTGTGTGTGTGTGTGTGTGTGTGTGTGGTCCCAAGACTTGAGCTAGGACTTCACACTGCACTGCATTCCAAGCCCTTTTTTATTTTAATACAGACAAATGCTTTGTTTTCATTTTTTTAATTGTAAAATTTACTATAGGTAAAAAATAGCTGGCTATCCTGTCTGCAGCCCTAGGAAGAGTGAAGAGTTGGCTACTCCATAGCCAGCCAGCAGCTCCACAAATGGACAAACACCTGATGAAGGATATATTCCACAATTTTTTTTCTGGTTTGAAGCTTTACTTTTCATTCTTTCAACAATGTTTGTTATAGTGCACATTGTTGTTTTCAAATTAGTTGCTCAGATTACCAGATGTAAGCATGCAAATTTGGTCAAAACCCATTTTTAAACATTAACTGTTCAATAGACCAGAAGAAATCAGCAGTACAATTATCCAAGCTATCGTGTGCATATGCATATATTTTTTCCCTAAAGTTAAACTTGAGATTATTATAGGTAAACGAATGCAAGTAGAGACCATACTCAGTGAAATAAATTAGATTTGCATATATAGACATTGTATTGTTTCCTTAGTGTAAGAACCCGAAAGAGTAAATAAAATCCAAAAGGTACAATAGATAGTGGGAAAGAAAAAGATCTGTTCAAAGGGAAGGAAAAACTAGGATGAGGGAAAGGAGAAAAGAAAGAAAGAAGGAAGGGATATGTTTCACTTATAAAGAGATCTCAAAGCAATGTTCTTAATTATTCACTAATATTTTTCCAAAAGCAGTTGGGGGGGGGTCTCTTTTCTTTTTAAAATTTTATTTTCAGGAGTAAAAACAAATAGCATAAACAAAGACAGAAACAGAGTAACATACAACAATGTATATATGTTACAGATTTTCAAAACAAGTATAGCTAATTTACAATGGTTGATATGTTAGCTATTTTTCTCTTCGAATCTGTTGTTCAGATTAACAAATATGTATGATTGGACATGCAATTAAATATTACTGCTTGCTTTCAAGAAACCTTAAATGTTTGTTCTTGTCTCTCTTTTTATACATTTAAAAATTGTTTAAATGAGTTAGAATAGATACACAGTTAGAAGATCAAGATGACATATATTTAAGCATGGTTTTTGTATTACACATTGCTGTCCTCAATGTGGTAGTTTAGCTTGCAAATATCAGCATACAGAGTTAGGCAAGGTGAAAATTCTACACATTAGCTGCTATTTTTAAAAAACTGATGAAAAATATTGGTATAATTATCTCAGCCATCCTGTATATATACTTGCATGCTTTTCCTCCTTGCCCTTTTTCCTATCTTTTTTCCTTTCTCTCATCTTCATTGTTTAATCTTTAAGTTCTGTTTCATTCCAGTTTACTATATCTAATATACCTTTCAGGTTTTATTTCTTCTTTCAGGTTCTTATACTCGGGAGGCATTATGGTATTTTCACATGTGGTTCTGATTTATTCCACTTATGAGTATAGACTCTAGTTACATGAAAGCTTACCTATGAAGGCTTTGAGTTTGTCTTTCTTTATGGGCTAAGTAGTACTCCATTGTATAAAAATACATCTTTTTTATCCATTCCTCAGGTGATGGGCATTTTGGTTGTTTCCAAGATTTGACTATGGCAAATTGTGCTGCTAAATACATGGGTATACATATATCACTATGGTATGATGTTTGCAGGTCTTTTGGGAAAATACAAGAAGGGGACTAGCTGGATTGAATGGGATTTCCAGTCCTAGCTTTTTGAGGACTCTCCACACTGAGTTCCACGATGGTTTTATTAGTCTACATTCCCAGCAACAGTGGAGAAGGGTTCCTTTTTCCACACAGCCTCTCCATCGTTTGTTATTAGTTGATTTCTTAATGATAGTCATCCTTTCTGGGGTGAGATGATATCTCAATGTTGCTTTAACTTGCATTTCTTGAATGGCCAGTCATGGGAAGCACTTTTTCAGGTACTTATTTGCTTCTTGGATTTCATCCTCTGAGAAGTGCGTATTCATCTCAGATGCCAATTTTTGGATAGGGTCCTTAAATTTTGGGCCCTAATTTTTTTAGTTCTTTATATATTCTAGATAAAAGACCTGTGTCTGAGTGATTATTGATTAAGAATTTTTCCCAAATTTATGGGTTATCTTTTCACTCCATTGGTGATTTCCTCTGATGTGAGGAAACTTCTCAATAAGAGGAGGTCCAAGTTGTTCATTCTTTGAAGTATTTTTATTCATGAACTGTCTGCCTACTCATGTCTTCAAGATTTCCACCTATTTCTCTTCCAGAAGATGTAGTGTTTTTATTTTAATGTTTAGATCTTTAATCCATTTTGACTTTAGTTTAGTGCATGGCAATAGACTGGGGTCTAGTTTTAGTTTTCAGAATGTGAAGGGCACCATTGGTTAAAGAGGCTATCTTTCTTCCAGTGAACATGTTTGGCTCCTTTGTCGATAAGATGGTTGAGTGTGTTTTTGGTTGTGTCTGCATCTTCTATTCTGATCCATTGATCCTTGGATCTGTTTTTTTTTTTTTTTTTCTAATACCAAGATGATTTTATCACAGTAGCTTTGTAGTATAATTTCAAGTCAGGAATTGTAATGCCTCCTGGCTTGACTTTATTGCCCAGCATTGCCTTTGCTATTCTGTCTTTTCTGGTTCCAAACAAATGTTAGGAATTTTCTCTAGATCTGTGAGGTATGTTAATGGTATCTTGATAGGGACTGCATTAAATCTGCAGAAGTATGGCCATTCTGACAATGTTAGTTCTTCATATCCAGGAGCAAAGATTATCTTTCCAGTTTTTAAAATCCTGTTTGATCACTTTTTTCAGAGAACTGTAATTTTCATTGAATATATCCTTTATTTCCTTTGTTAGATTAATCCCTAAATATTTCATTTACTTGGATGCTATTGTGAAGGGTATTATTTCTCTTGCAGTGTGTTTGTTATCCGTATAGAAGAATGCTATTGATTTTTGGGTATTGACTTTGTAACCTGCTATGCTTCTCAATTTGCTTATTAATTCTAGGAGCTTCTTAGTGGAATGTTTTGGGTCTTTCAGGTACAGAGTATCATGCCATCTGCAAATAATGATAGTTTTACTTATTCTTTACCTATTCTTATTCCTTTTATTTCTCTCTCTTATCTAATGGTTCTAGTAAATGTGTCCAGAGCTATGTTGAATAAGAGTGATAATAGAGGACATCCTTGTCTCAAACCTTATTTGAGAGTAAAAGCTTTGTTTTTCCCCACTTATAATTATGTAGGCTGTTAGACTGTCATAGATAGATCTTATTAGATTGAGGTAGAGGCCATCTATTCCAATTTTCTGTAGGGCTTTGATCAAGAATGAGTGTTGGACTTTGTCAAAAGCCTTTTCTACATCTATTGAGATGATCACATGGATCTTGGTTTTGGCTCTATTGATATAATGTATTACAAATTTATAGACTTGCGTATGTTGAACCATCCTTGCATCCCTAGGGTGAATCCTACCTGGTCATGGTGTACAACTTGATAATTTGCTATATTCTAGTTGATAAGATTTTATTGAGTATTTTTTCATCTATGTTCATGAGGGAGATTGGCCTGTAATTCTCTTATTATTTTCTCCACTTTTATTATCAGTATTTTCCTCCAGAAGTGGTTCTGGGAGTTTTTCTTTCTTTCAAACTTCATTGAGGGGACGGGGAGATGGCTCAGTAGAATAAGCGCTTCCCTGGCAAGAGCAAGGGCCTGAGTTCAATCTCCGGTTCTGCAAAAAAAAAAACTTCATTGAAGAGTTACAAGAATATTGGGATTATATCTTTCCTAAATTTCTTGTAGAATTCAGCTGTGAATCCATCAGGACCTTGGTTTTTCTTTGTTAGTAAGTTTTTTTTTATTACATTTTCAATTTCATTGGCTGATTTTGGATTATTCAGAGTTTTTATATTACCTTGATTCAGTTTTGATAATTTGTACCTATCTAGGAATTTTTCTATTTCTTGTGTATTGTGATTCTGTGAGAGTAAAGATTTTTTTTTCTTTTTATTTTATTGAAGTACAAATATCAATGAGAAAGTTTTAAGATACCTTGACAAGATGGATTTGATAAATTAATACATTGCAAACTGTTTTCATAATGTTTTGGTATCATAGAAGGTGCATACATGATATTATACTTACAGACATTATTATACCATATGTCTCTTATCAGTAAATTAAGAGAGTGTACCTGTGTGCATATCTTATTTTTTATACCTGAATTACCTCAAAGATTCAATAATTAATACTTTCTACCTTGTTATTTTTCTAGTGGTTGCCCAGAGTACTAGAAGCTGTCATAATATCCCCTCCAACCACCATTAGTGCAAATCTTGCCTCTCATACAATTATGTAGAAGCACGGCGTTATCTATCCCAACTGTACTGTCCATACACACACACATCATGATTCTTCCTTTCTGAGAGTAAAGATTTTTAAAGCAGCTATTGACAATCTTCTGAATTTCCACAGATTCTGTAGTAATTTTGCTTTTTTCATTTCTTATTGCTTGAATTTGAATTTTTTCTTTCCTCTTTTTGATGAGGTTATCTAGGGGTTTTCAATTTTATTTAAGCTTTCAAAGAAATAGCTTTTTGATTCATTCATTCTTTATCTCAATTGTATTAATTTCTGTCCTATTCTTTATAATTTTCTCCTATCTTTGGGCTTTGGGTTTGATTTCCTCTTCTTTCTTTAGAAGCTTGAAGTATAGCATCAAGGTGTTTATTTGTTCTCGTTCTGTTTTCCTAATGTGTGAGTTCACTGCTATAAATTTGCCTCTGAGAACTCCTTTCAGTGTATCCCACAAATTCCAGTAAGTTGTGCTTGAATTTTCATTGAGTTGTAGATATTGTTTAATTTATTTTTTAATTACATCTGTAACCCATTGTTTGCTAAGGAGAGTGTTATTTAATTTCCACATATTTATGGGATTTTTGTGGATTCTTTTGTTGTTAATTTCTAGTTTCATTGCAATGTGGTCAGATAAAATGCATGGGATAATTTCCTTTTTTCTGCATATATTTACTCATGACCTATGGACTAGTATGTGGTCTATTTTAGAAAACGTCCCACGTGCAGCTGAAAAGTATATGTATTCAAATGCTGCAAGGTAGAACACTCTGTATATGGCCACTAAGTGCATTTTTTTAATTTTATTTTTTTTATTGAAGAACAAATAGCAGTGAGAGACTTTCAAATCAAATTAGCAGGACAGATTCAATAATTAATACATTGCATATTGTTTTCATAGTGGGTTTTTGTTGTACAAGGTGCATACCTGATATTCTACTTACAAACACTATTAGAGCAGATGTCTCTAATTAATGAATTAGAGAATGTAGCTGTATACTTATCTTATTTTTAAAGCTGAATTATAGTACAGTTTCAATAATTAATACTTTCTACCTTGTTATCTTCCTAGTGGTTGTCCACAGTACAAGAAGCCAACAGAATATCCTGTCCAACTACTAATATATATATATATATATATATATATATATATATATATATATAATATTCCATTGTACTATCTTTCAACCATTCCTCATGTGACAGGCATCTTGGTTGTTTCTAAGATTTTGCTATCACAAATTGTGCTGCTATAAACATAGGTACACATACATCACTATGATATGATGTTTTCCGTTCCTCTGGGAAAATTCCCAGTAGGGGGAGAGCAGGCTTGAATGGGATTTCCAGTTGTACTTTTCTCAGAAGTCTCCACACTGATTTCCACAATGGTTGTACCAGTCTACATTCCCACCAGCAGTGCAGAAGTGTTCTCTTTTCCCCACATCCTCTCCAACATTTGTTGTTGGTTGATTTCTTTACGATAGCCCCCATTCTTTCTGGAGTGAGATGATATCTCAGTGTTGTTTTAACTTGCATTTCACAGATGGCTAGTGATGTGGAGCATTTTTTCATATATTTATTCACGTCTTAATTTCATCCTCTGAGAAGTGTGTATTCATCTCAGATGTGCATTTATGGGTTGGGTCTTTAAATTTGAGGGCCTTATTATATCTTAGTTCTTTATATATTCTAAGGAGCAGACCTTTATTTGAGTGCTTATATTTTCAAAATTTCTGGCTTGTCTTTTCACTTTGTTGACAATTTCTTTTGATGTGCAGAAACATCTCAAGAAGAGTTGATCCCAGTTGCTAATTCTTTCAAGCATTTCCCCAGGGAATAAATGTTTGCTCATGAACTCTTTGCCTACCAGTATGTCTTCAAGAGTTCCTCCTACTTTCTCTTCCAGGAGATTGAGTGTTTCTGTTTTAATGTATAGATCTTTTTTAGTTTTTTTATTTTTATTTTTTTATTTTTCATTTATTTTTATTTTGTTAAAATACAAATGTCAATCAGACAGTTTCAAGACACCTTAACCATACCGATTTGATGAATTAATACATTGCAAACTGTTTTCATAATGTTTTGGTATTGTACAAGGTGCATACATGATATTATATTTACAGATATTATTTCAGCAGATATCTCTTGTCAGTGAATTAAGAGTGTAGTTGCTTACTTATCTTATTTTTTTATACCTGAATTATATCAAAAATTCAATAATTATTTACCGAGTGGATGACCATAGTACTGAAAGCCGACATAATATCCTGTCCAACAACCATTAGAGCAGATCTTGCCTCTCATAGAATTATGTAGAAGCACAGCATTATCTATCCCAACTGTACTGTCTATACACACACATCACGATTTTTTCTTTCTACAACCCTTCCTTTGTCTACACCTGTCAAAAGTGGACACTCCATTGATATTCAACTAACTTAGGTGCTTGAACTCGACACCACAATCCCACACAGTCCAGCATTCTTCAACCATAGTGAGTTATTCAAAGAAATTGTCAACCATATCCATTTACAGCTCAGCTTAATATTATGGGCTCACGATGTATACTTCATTTTTATACTTTTCTGCTGGATGGTTAAGACCTAGGTAGATCAAGACTTATATACCAACACAAGAACTTTATATTTCCTGTGTGGTCATTGAAGTCCTCTCAGGGTTTATCTTGTAGTCCTGTACATTATTCTGTAGTTCCTTTGTCTGTGTCATCCATGTGGATGAGTCACAGCCAATGCTTGACCAGATTGCTCTCTGTGAGAGCTTGAGAGAAAGTTTTCTCTTCATGTGACTCTCCCCAGGCACACTATA